>MDKH01110580.1:0-45321 GCA_005239495.1 Nicotiana undulata
TACGGGATGTAACATCTCATTTCCGAGCTTTTACTTATATCGTATTTTCATGTGCGAAAACATGGGGCGTAACATCATTCCCCCCTTTGGAACATTCTTCCTCGAATGTTGACTGGTGAATTCATCATTTTCATAGCCTATGTCTTTTGAATACTTTATTACTCTTCTTGCCATATAGGCAACTGTTTTGTGGAAAAGGGCAGGGCATCCCCCCCTTTAGGCCTCTATCTCGCACCACGATTTATGGTCGGAATGCTTTCAGTCTCATAATTGTTGCTACCTTCTATCACAGCATGTACGATTCTAACCTTGTAAGTGCGCTTATCCTTCTTTTCCTTTGATGTTTACCCATTACTGAAGTTCTTCGCTCGGTATTTTGTCGAACTTACGAATATTGCTATATCTTATTTCATAGACCCGATAATCCATCCGTATGACTTTACTGCATCTAAGTAGGTCATATTATACTATAACTCTTACCTCGATTTTCTGTTACTGAGGTATGCTACCAAATTCCAGGTTACTTGCATTGCTTATCCAATATGTATAAATCTATGTCCTTTAATGCTTCCACATTACTGTTCATCTTAAGAATGACGGCCTAATCTCATCTCAAAATTTACAACTTTTATCTATCCATTATTGATTCGGGCCAATATTGATCTACTATCTACCCCTGATAACTTAACCTTTTATATAACACTGCCTCTAGGGTTTACGTTCATCGAGGAACATCTAAAATGATTAGAGTGATCCATATGGGGCGATACCATGCTTTCATAACCGTATCTCACGACATCCCAATGTAATTGACCTTGCGTGGGAATTTTAATCCTGTCCAATTCATGAGATTCCTTTCTTTTGTTCGTCATATCATTACTTAATCGAAGGCCCAAATGCCATCCTTTATCTATCCCAATTACATCCTCATCCTATTATCATGACAGCATTCAATCTCTTCTAAATGCTATCAGTCTTAGACTCCTTTGAGTTCATTCCGGCTATAGTGAGTTTTGTATAACTTAGAGAAACTATCTGCTCTTCTTGTTTTCATGGGCTTAATCCTGAGGACATATCCATTTTCATTATGTTCTCGCTTGCCTGTTCTTATCCTTACTCCTGACTTCTAGAACCTTGTCGCTTCACCATACAATAGCTTGTGACCTACTCATATCTATTTATATTACTTGAAACCTTTCAACTTTCTTGCATCTTAGATTTCCTTATGTCATTTTGGAATATAAAGAGAGAGACATCACATCGCCTCTAACTCTTCTTTACTCTCTTAGTCAGGCTTTTCGATACCTATACCATAGGCTGGATGATATGCTACAGGCGATGCCGTTATTATTCCTAGATACTGAATCCCGATGCTTCTAGCCCCCTATCTGAAGTACAGATTATTCACAACTTTCTGCTTTTGAGTATCTCGTACGTAGTCCACTTTCACCTTACATACCTTAAAATATCGCATCGTATCTTCTATCTCTTTCATGACCTACCTTCCACCTAGGTGTAATTCACATCCACGTCTTGAACTTCTATTATAATACATGCACCTCTTTACACAATCTCATGAGATCTTCATACTAACTTCTTATGAGGCCGATACTCTTCTAACTGAATTTATCATAGAGCCATTATAGAATATGGATACTGTATTATCTCTTTTTTACCTCTGATATTAAGAGTGATTCTGTAATGTTCTCAATCATGATGTCTATAATTTTCTGGGTCCAATATCAGACTCCTGATTTTCTTAGTTGATGTAACTCTTTAGTTTCCTCTTCCTTCTGATCAACCTTTATGTAGGCTTAAGCTATCTTCCGACCTACGACTCCTGGTATTAGTTATTCCTTTAGCCTTTCATGGGCGTTATGGATCCATGATACAATCTTTTAACAAGTCAATCCTTCATCTATGGCCTGGGCTCAATTCTTTCTTTTAATGTATACCAGAACCTTCTACGGTTGTATGATTGTCAACATATATACTACATGGATAATACTGCGAACTCTTAAGTGCGTTCATAACGTCACCAACTCGGGCTCATTGATCGAATAATTCCTTTAGTTCCTCCTTAACTTTTTTGAACGTAAGGTATTACTCTTACTAGTCTTTCTGGCCCCGTATTGCGTGCATACTTAGCTTATCTTAGTTCCCGCGCATGCTAGAGTCTTCATGCAACTCATATGATCTCGAATATTACTTTTAATTTTACTTCCCGTTCATTAGCCACGGTAGGTGCCACTTTCTTTTGGAGTGCTTACAATGTTGTTGTGAGACTGTTGTTACACGACTATTTCCTCTTTAGGTCGTTGTGCTCAGGTTGAAGCCTTCTTCCTTATTTTCGTTGCTAGTCTTTCATTGTAGTTCTTAGGGAGAACCCTTGACTCTTGTAAAGCTGTGCTTATTACGGACCTTTTGATGTCCTTTCTTGCCTATAATTATCCGTAGTTACTTACCTCCACGCCCTTGTTCTTATAGGGTTGCTTCTGAACTTGATATTTTGACTATCTTCCCAATGGAACCCGCTTTTATTTTTGTAACACTCATATGGTACCTTTAACTACCCCCGACTACTATCTGAATCTTTCTCAAGTATCACAACGACACTATTGTGTGGCTGAATTCTCCATGTTGGGGGTTTACTACATTTATTTTGCATGAACTTCTGATTTGTCTA
Source organism: Nicotiana undulata (assembly GCA_005239495.1). Lineage (NCBI taxonomy): Eukaryota > Viridiplantae > Streptophyta > Magnoliopsida > Solanales > Solanaceae > Nicotiana > Nicotiana undulata. The sequence goes on from MDKH01110580.1 coordinate 2,687, forward strand.
TAACTTCTTGTCTAGTCATGACTAGGTTTTTGTTTATTCGGAATCAACTACTAACTATTCGTCGGCCCATTCTCATATCCATATTCCGCATAATCTTTCTTGGGTTATTTCCTTGTCTTAACTTACCTCACGTACTAGCTCCTTATCTAACAATAACATCCCGGGCAGGAACCCTTACTTCCTTTTCTTGTCGTCGTGCTTACATAACGTCCTGGAATCATAGCATATCTGTATGCTTTGAATAAGTTCAATCTTATCCCTTTTTCATTCATTTCTTTATTTTTTTGTTTTGCATTCCTCCTTTACCATTCTGTAATTACTAGAACCGCTTAATTCTGACTTATTGTCATATCATTCTATATCCCCCCCCCTCCCTTTTGGGGAGTACTAAGATTTAGCACTACGACGATCTACCTATAGGTGATTTACCTCTTCATCTTTGGCATCTTTTCACATCATTGATGACATTTACTCGTCTTGCGGTAGTCCTTCTGTACAAAGGATAACAAAATCCCCCACATACGAGGGTGACACCTAGTGGAACTGGCACACATATTTCTTTAAATTTAACCTTGCTCACATTGCTTGCTTTAGGGAAGCATCTGCCTGAATGACTATTCTCTGAATTTGTCATGAATCTTCTTCTGTTGTTTATTCTATTATTGCTGGAACGAAATCTGAAATTCCTATGATGCCGACTATTATCAAATCACCCCGTCCCTAATTCATGTTTTAGCTTATCTTGTTCACCAATACATACTGGTTTCTATTACTCTGGGGTCAATTGTTTTCCTTATGGTAATCGCGTTAGAATTGCGAACTTATTTCTCGAATTGAAGATGTGAATTCATGACCTATTCTTTTGTTGCCTCAAGGTCTGTTACCTCTCGTGTTTTCCTTCACTTGACTATAGACTCTGTAATACTGACATCTTTTGATCTGCCGTTGCCATCATTGTATCACATCCTACTTATAATGCTTCATATCTCTCTTCTTATTTCCCTACTAATATTTATGCTTATCTCTTTCTTTTGAAAACTTTAACATGACATTCTTTTATTTTTTCTCCCCTTTCTTCATTAATTGGATCTTCGGTTTGCTCAACGTATTCGCTCTACTAGGGATGGGAGCCACACTATGGTAGTATTTATCCCCTTCCAGGATTTCAGTCCCTATCTTTGTAGCACTCATATCTAGCTATACAATTTTAGAGTGCGCCATCTGGGCGTCTCACAAGGAGATGTATTATCACGTTTCCACTATCCTTCGGAAATGTCAACTAACTCTGCCAATCCATCCACTATTTTGGGTTACTATATCCCCAACCGGATCCTGATAACTCGTCCTTCTCTTAAACTATGTCTGTTAGCTCCCAATAGGGTATAACCGAGATGGGTGTGGCCAATTATACATACCTCTGTTACTATTGAGGGTAACTCACAATGCTTATATTTTTCTGCCGGAACTGTAATACTGATAATCTTCATTAACTGGGTTTCTCGTACCCTTATTCTTCTTGCTTCTTTTTCTTGCTGCAACTCGTGTCTAACTTTCGATTCTATTATTCCTTTTTACCGTAAGAGTGGATAAGTATTCTTTCCTAACATCTCATTATCAAGAACCATACACCTTCTAGTACACGCATGATCTACTGAAGACCTCTCATTTACTCATCATAATCAAGATGCAAAAATCGAGTTCCTCTAACTCAACACTTTCACAGGTATATCTCTTATCGATCGTCTTTATGAATGTAGGCATCATCTTATTACGAATAGAAGTTCAGGATTTGAATTCTTATAAGTTAGCTCTACCACACGATCTAGAGTAAGAAGAAAGAGTGACAGTCCTAAATGCCCTGTAGCCCCCTGCTTATAAGTGTGGTGCACGACACACCCATAAACAAGACTCTACTAGACACGGCTTGTAGACTCCCTAGGACAGAACTGCTCTGATACCAAGTTTGTCACGCCCCAACCTTGGGAGGCGTGGCTGGCACCCGGTGCCAAACTGGCCCGAGCGAACCACTATGTAACTCGTTCATTCCTTTTTTTTTATAACTATCATGGGCCAACATGGCCACAACTCATAAAGTACAATTGCAAGTGGAAAAAACATTGTATTAATGAATCATTTTTCTTAAAACATGAATGCATATGGGCCATCAAGGCCTCTAACATACTATACAAACTAAACCCTGTCTACAAAGCCTTTAAGAGTACATAAACATCAAAAAAGGTCGGGACAGGGCCCCGCCATACTAGTCAATGCATGTCCCAGTTATACTGACCAAATAGGCAACTCTGGAGCGAGTAGAGTGCAGCAACACCTTCCGCTGAGCTGATAGCCTACTAGGAGGACTGTCATCCTGTCTATCGGAACCTGTGGGCATGAAACGCAGTGTCCCCAGGCAAAGGGATGTCAGTACGAATAAAGTACTGAGTATGTAAGGCAGAAAAGCATAACTAAGAACAGTAATGTAAAGAGAGGTCAAGGAGATACAACCTGTAGCATCTGGGTGCTTCTAAGAAACAGTAACATGAAATGCATGATACATATATACGCATAATCTTTTAAAACATCTGCCTCTGTGGGCATCATCATCATCATAGAACATTCGCCTCTGTGGGCATCATCATCATCATATCATACCCGGCCTCAAAGAGGACTCGGTAAACCCAACTGATCAGTGGTTGCACAATAGGTGCCATACCCGGCCGACTATAGCGCGGCTCGGTAGAGTAAAATAGATACATATATATAATGCATGTAGGACTCATTGGAATAATGTTCTGAACATTTCGGAGTGACGTAAGGTCGATATTCTCCGTACACATTATTAGGGCTAACTTTTCATCGAGAATCTTATAAGGATCATGAAGTACAAACAACATTGATAACATAATAATAAGAGAAGCAACCTCAACATCAATTGTTCCATAAGAAGGGAAACAATGTAAGTATTGCTAGCTTCTAAGAGTAGAGTATCTTTGGAAGCTCGTTCATTTGTATTATTTGGATCATGCAAAAAAGAAAGAAGGGATAATCTTAACATACCTGAGCCGATTCTCTTGACAATTCTTGAAACACACGTTAATTGCAACAACATGTAACGGTGGATTGAGGTAGGGAAACATCCGTATGGTATTCTTGATATCTCCTCAATAGGGAAAATGTATTACGATTTGACCATTAGCCCAACTGTTTACCTAAGGTATATACCTGGTTGGACGACAAGGCATTCCTTACTCAACTTCTTTAATAATGTAGGTGGGAATCTGGTTGGACGAAGTCTGGTTTATATATCAAGATTGGATGTTTAGTTTCAATACCATTCACCCAACTCTTTAGCTTCAGCACCTAAGCAATATGCTAATAGTATCTCTATATTAAATATATACACATCTCCCAAGTAGTTGATAGAAGCTAGCCATTACCCATTTGAAATTCTAAACCTGGTAGTGTCTTTCTATTCAATACATGAGAAAATGAAGTGTTCTGTTACTAAGACTCTTTTTGTTGAAAGACTTTCAGTGATTTCTAACGCCTAAGTGTAAGGCATTTGGTATTTGAAGATATAAGAGATGAAGTGCTTGTTACTAACTTTTCCAAAGCTTCATATCTGATTGGTATTGAAATGCTGGAGACGTTACTACTTTGCCAAAGCTTCACATCTGATTAGTATTGAATATGTTAGTGTTTGAGAATGACATGTGGTCTTGTATTAAAAAATCTTAGAATGAAGTGTCTTAATATCACTATATTATGTTGCCACCTAACCACAATTGACCAAGAGTCTTTTTTTTTTTGGTTAGTGTTTTGCTGCCATGTGTCGGTGGGAGGTTTTTTTTTATCTTATCCCATAACCAATTAATTAATTAGGTAATGTCTGTTTACCTGGTAATTAACTAATTACCCGCATAATTAAGTATTGTCTCAAATTACTTATAATACTACTCACTTTTAACACACCTTATACACCTTACTATCATGGCCATGTGGTACCTTGTATGGTACTAGTCCATAAATATCGAGTATTTTAGCTCGGGCCGTATTTTATCCCAAAATGTCAAACTTCGACGAAATTCACTTTCTTCGATTTGCATACCCTCTCACCTTCACGAATTTACTCATTACTTGTTTTAAATAGCATAAAATGCTTGTAATCTTAAAATAATCTCATTCCCGAACTTACGTCGATTTAACTAACGACGAAACTTTAACGTACGAAAAATACGGGATGTAACATCTCATTTCCGAGCTTTTACTTATATCGTATTTTCATGTGCGAAAACATAGGGCGTAACATACTGGTACCTCCAAATGAACTCAATGCAACAAGCACACATTGGCCTTTTGCTGCCTGGGGAATGGATGTCATCGGACCAATCGAGCTCACAAACAGGCACTGGTTCATTCTAGTGGCCATCGACTATTTCACAAAATGGGATGAAACTGCATCTTACAAAGCTATAACCAAGAAAATCGTCCCAGATTCGTTAGAGACTGTATTGTTTGCCGATTCGAGGTTCCTGAATCCATCATCACTGATAATGCCGCCATTCTCAACAGTGATCTAATGAAAGCCATGTGTGAAACCTTCACAATTAAGCACAATAACTCCATAACTACTGATCCCAAATGAATGGAGCCGTGGAGGCCGCCAACAAAAACATCAAGAAGATAATAAGGAAGATGGTATAGAATCACAAACACTGGCACGAGAAGTTACCATTTTCCTGATTAGGATACCGTACCACATGCTGTATGTCAACCAGGGAAACTCCTTACCTATTGGTCTACGGTACTGAAGCCGTCATCCCCACCGAGGTGACAATTCCTTCTTTGAGAATTATACAAGAAGTTGAACTCAATAATGTAGAATGGATAAGAAGTCGCTACGAGCAACTAGCTCTCATTGACGGGAAAAGAATGAATGCAGTGTGTCATGGTCAACTTTATCAGAACAGAATGTCCAGAGCCTTCAACAAAAGGGTCAAACCTAGACAGATCACACCGGGGCAGCTGGTGCTGAAACGGATCTTTCCACATCAGGATGAAGCCAAAGGAAAATTCTCACCCAACTGGCAAGGACATTATATGGTTCACAAGGTACTAACAGGGGGAGCACTCATACTCGCAGAGATAGATGGAGAAATTTGGCCAAAGCCTATCAACTCAGACGCAGTCAAAGATACTATATTTAAACTACTTGTGTTTCTTCATATGATGTAATTGAACTACGCTTGACCTAATTCCCGTTTAAGAGGGGATACGTAGGCAGCCCTGTGGGTTCGGTCACAATACAATAAAATTTTCATTTCTCCCCATAACCGGAAATTGGGGGAGAATTTTTAGGAGGACCATCAAAATTGCGAAGCAAGTTCAGCCAAGGTACCATATGCGGAGTCGCCAGAAATTCGTCTAGATAACTAGGGCAGAATTTTGAGGAGGACCTTCAAAATTCTAGGGCAAGAAGGTCGCAATGTATCTAATAACGTCACAGGTACTGGTTCATCTAATCAATTTTTAAGTCGCATATTACTATGTTTTGAATAACTATGCATTCAAAAAAATTATTTTTTAGCCAAATGCTACCCATGGTGACTCGAGCAGGACTCAAATGCGTAGCGGAGAAAAGAAAGCAGACAAAGGCACGAACCAACCTCTCCCATAAAACCCACGATTTTCCTTTGGATGCAGGAACAAGGAATAGACACAAGTACATGCGTACCTTAGAATCATTATCTTCATAACGACAAAGCTGCCAACCGCAAATATATCTCCAGCTAAGAAATACTCGGCTCCTACTTACTATTTGTCCATTGCATGAGACTAAGCCCTGTCTTAAATCTTTCATGAGGCTAAGCCCTGCCTCCTCAACTACGTAAAAGCTAAGCATTGCCTTCGCCTTGCATGATACTAAGCACTGTCCCAAATATTGCATGAGTCTAAGCCGTACTTCCCCAACTGCATAAGGCTAAGCATTGCCTTCCCTGGCATGAGACTAAGCACTGTCTCAAATCTTGCATGAGGCTAAGTCCTGCCTCCTCAACTGCGTATAGGCTAAGAATTGCCTTCCCCTTGCATGAGACTAAGCACTGTATCTAATCTTGCATGAGGCTAACCCGTGCCTCTTTAACTACATAAAGGCTAAGCATTGCCTTCCCCTTGCATGAGACTAAGAATTGTCTCCAATCTTCCATGAGGCTAAGCCCTGCATCCTCAACTGCATAAAGGCTAAGCATTGCCTTCCCCTTGCATGAGACTAAGCACTGTCTCCAACCTTGCATTATTATCTTCTCTCGGGGCTAAGCTCTTCCTACGATCTGACACAAGACTAAGCTATGTCTTGTCTTATCTCAAACATCACGCCTCTACATCTCATTGGCTGAAATATAGCCAATTTTTCCGAAGGTGTCATAGTTCTAAGGCATCATCCTCATAGCCGGAAGACACCATGCCATGGCCCGAGGATCTCTTAATCTCACACACCATTATTCAAAGGCATCATGGTTCGGAGGCGCCGTGGTTCATAGCCCGAGAACATCATTTCATGGCCTGCTAATCCTTTGCCGCACAATTCATGGCCCAGGACATCATGGTCTAAGGACGTTATTCTCACCATCAAAAGACAATATCCATGGTCCAACGGGAATTGCATCATGTTTAAATTTATGCGATAATCTATATGCACGCATTGTATTTTGAGTTTGTAGGTTATCCGGAAGCAACCATTCTCGTAACGGGAGAAATCTTCGCCCCAGTTTCCATTCAACGTCCATCTCTTTCAATTATTTCAAACGTAACGGATCACTGACTGCTACCCATTCTCATATGATACCCGCTCGAATATCCATAGCCATTCTCAATCCCGATTTGTCTTATCCAGGATATTTGTTTTCGTTCTTACAACAACACCATCAGTTCGTTCAACCGTCGGATCCAGAACTACACATGGCCTGATTCCTGTAAAATTCGAGATATATAGGCAGCTCATAGATCAGAATGCAGCCTATATTTCTCAAGACATTCCATTCAGTCAAAATCGGTCATCATTTCTTTGCCCGACAACTCTTTCATCCTTTCCGGGTAAAGAGGGGCAGTTGTTGATACCCAAATTTTCCCTCATATTTTTCAAATATGTATATATACTTTCAAATAGTGCACATGCACCATCATTTGATCTACAAACATATACGAGTATTTTTCGTAATTTTATAATTTTAAAAGGCTTTAAATCAACTTATTTCTGCATTTTATTATACAAATAACTATTAATTACCTTTAAAATTATTTTTATAATGATTTTATCATCTAATTTCATCATTTACACTCATATTAGAGTTTAAATCATTTTAGTATATTTTTCATAATTACATTTGCATTTTAAAGGCTAAAATTGCACATTTTCAATAATAGCCTATATGTACTTATAATTACTTTATTTATGCCAAAATGATCTTTGTATTCTTTAATAATGTTAAATAGCTGTTTTTATGCACAAATAATATTTTATTATTTGTTTATTATTGTTTACAAATTATTTATTGGTTAAATTTCGGTATTTAAAATCTTCGGACCTAAAACTACCCAAATCAGCCCAAACCCAATTACCCTTACCCATTCATTAAAAACCGTCCCCAATCCGCCTAAATCTTGGTTGTTGATAAAAAATGATCAACGGCGCACAAATAACAACCCCCCTCCCTTATATCCCCTCCTCTCTACCCTAACCCTCACTTTTCTAAAGTCGCCGCCCTCATTTACCCTCCCATGATAAACCCTAATTTTTCCGCTTCATCCAAATCCCCCCAAATCCCGGTCCTAATGGGATTCTTTCCCTATTCCCTTACCATTTTAGTGTTTCACCTTTATTTGGTGCTAAGTTCCGGAATAACTAGGTGTTTCCCTAAAATGGCAAGTACCCCGCTTTAATTCTTTCCAAATCTATGTTTACCTCTTGAATCTGGACAACCTCGAGCCCAAGTGCGTTATTTGTAATGATTTTCTCATACCTCGCTTTATTCACACTATGCCCTAAAGGTTAGGGTTCCAGATTTTTCTTTGATTCGAACCTAATCTGGTTCAAACTCTAATTGTAACATTTTTTTCCATCTATATTCATTCTGCTACTTATGGATCTACTTGTCTTTTTGCTGATTTTGTGACTTACCTAGTTTAGGGTTTCAAACCCTTTTACTTGAACCAAATCTGGTTCGATATTAGGTTTCCTTTTGAATAAGTTCCTTTATATGTTTAGTTTCGTACTAATATGTGTTCCTTACCTTTATTTTCTGCTGATTTTGTGTTTTACCCAAACTTAGGATTTCAACCCTTTTTATTTGAACCAATCTGGTTCGATTTCATGTCTACATTGAATAATCTCTATCTACGTTCATTTTTATGTGTTAATACGCGATTCTTTGCCATTATGCTCTGCCGATTTTGGGTTTTAACTAATTTAGGGTTTTCGACCCTTTTTACTTGAACCAAATCTGGTTCGATTCAATATTTTTACAATAACTCTTGTCTACCTTATGTTATTCTTTACATTATTTCCTAATTGTTTTGTGTATTTTTCACCTAAAATTTAGGGTTCCACCCTACTGATTTAAGTACTGACCTCAGTATTTAAGTAAGCAATTCTTTAATGCTAAGAGGCAGTGATATTCGAACCCCTCCCCACTTCCCTTTGAAATAAAAAAGAGATTTGGAGTTAAAATATTTTCACACCTATTCTCTCTAGAAATATTACTCGGTGCTTTTGATTCCTGGCCGGCTGGAAGCCAAGGCCATAAATCCTCAACTATTTTGCTTCTGTTGGTGAAAATTACTACATTTTTGGATTCCTTTTTCCTGTTTCATCTTAACTGGTGAGTTTATTAAAGACTTTGCTATTCCATTATGATTACTTGTTTAATGTGTTACTGCTATTAAACCATGCTACCCTAAATGCTATTACTTATAGTTAAGACATATTGAACTTAGTTGAATCGATTAGTGAAATCTACCTAACTATGTGTTGTTTAGGGCTGTCTTTAGAGTTAAGAATGCTTTTAAACCTCTTCCTAAGGACTGGTTAATTAGGTGCACCTCAATAGATTAATCTGTTTGTTTATTGAACCTTTTACCATGTGATTTGTTTGGTTATGTGCTCACTATGTTATAATACCTCTGCTAAATTTTTTAATTAGTTCCTACTGCTAATTAGTGTGTTCCTTTCCTATGGCTTAGTCTGACCTAAAATCTTTGTTATCTTTGTGAAGCATGTTGATGAACTGATCTTATTAGCATGTGGATGTGTTAACTTCTAAAAAATTGGATTAAGTCTGCCTAGGTTCAAATGTGTTGCTCTTTGTTTATGTTCTATGTGTGATTATGTACCCCCTGATCGCATCCTACTCTCCTGAATCATCAATCTTTGTTGGCTGAAAGCCAAAGCAATTTAGGTTCTGTCCCCTGGCCGCCCTAGTGTGAGCACTACTCAGGGTTCATATGAGACCCTTGAAAACTCCGACACATTAGGATTTGGTCCCTAGTCTTCCTTGAAATGTTCTGATCATTCTTCTCTAGTGTGATGTCACGACCCGAAAATCCCACATTCAGGACGTGATGGCGTCTAACGTTGTACCCCTAGACAAGCCAACGTTTGAGTTAATTTACTAACTTTCTTTACTTAATCCATTAAAAGTGAAACAATGAACATAAACAGTTAATAATAGTGCGGAAGCTGCGAGTCTATATATTAATAAGATAGTTGCCACATAATTTACGTACATAATCACCCAGAATTGGAGTCACAACATCTCACGGACTGTCTAAGATTACTACAACAAAAGTCTGAAATGAAGAGTACAACTGTCTATGATACTAAGATAAGACAAAAACAATAATATAGAAGATGACGCTGAGATCCACGAACGCCTGCGGAACTACCTCGATGTCGCCTGTATGGACTGAATGATACTCCCTCTAACGATGTCCACTGGGTCCGACTGCATGATCTGCACAACATAAAGAAGTACAGGTGTAGCATCAGTACAACCAACCCCATGTACTGAGTAAGTGCCGAGCCTAACCACGGCGAAGTAGTGACGAGGCTAGACGCGATGACAAATTTACCTGTACAGTTCTATAATATGTACCAGAGAAAATAGCAAGAAATAAGCAGTTAAGCATGGTAATACAGGGACAAGTAATGGGGGTAACAAATGAGAATCAAAGATGAATAACTGAATAAACAACAATACGAAAGAAACAAGTCAAAAGGAAAAAATAACACAAACAAGTATGTACACGGCATTACCCTTCGTGCTTTTACTCTCGTTCTCACAATGCACAGTATAAATGAAAGCAATATAAATCATGGCACGGCATCACCCTTAGTGCTTTTACTCTCTTCCTCACTATGAAATGTATGAAATAAATCACTATAAATCATGGCACGGCATCACCCTTCGCGCTTTTACTCTCTTCCTCACTGAGCAATGTACAAATAAAAGTAATAATAATCATGGCATGCCATCACCCTTCGTGATTTTAGTCTCTTCCTCACTATGCAATGGATGAAATGAATACACGACATCACCCTTCGTGCTTTACACTATTCCTCACCCAAATCAACAACAAATAACAGTTTCGCAAGGAAGTCAACAGTGTGATATACAGTTCCTAACCACCCATCAAGGGGAATATCAACCAAAGTAATAATGTTGCCCGGCAAGGGACTCAGCTATAACCAACCTCATACGAATACATAACTTAACGAATTGGGTTCTCCACTGAGACATCATATCACAAGTACTTAAGAAAGTATTCTCAGCAATTGAACAACTTCCTAAAGGAAACTACTTCATAACACAATAAATATCGGAATAATAGCAAGTAATTCACCAAAAATAGACTCACGGGCATGCTTGACAAAAAATGCATAGGTACTCGTCACCTCACCTATACGTTGAACATGATAAAACAAGTAGCACATACGACCCAACACCTATTACCTCACTAAAGTTAGGCCAAACACTTACCTCGGCTCCAAGAATGCAATTCACGCCTCAATCACCGCTTTCCCTCTCGAATCCAACTCCGAAGCGATAGTATCTAGACATAATCGACTCAATAATATCAATAATGACTCAATGATTCAATTCCAAAGCCTAATAATACATTTCCCATCATTCTTCCAAAAATACAAAAAACCTCGAGCCTGCTTTGTCCAAACACGAGGTTCGGACCAAAATCCGATCACCCATTCCTCCACGAGCCCGAATATACAATTTGTTTTGAAATCCGACCCCAAAATGATGTTGAATTCCTAAAAAATTTTAAAAGCCCTAACTCTACCCAAAAACCCAATTTCTACCCTTTAATTTCATGTTTTTAGGTCTAGAATCTAGTGGTTGTTGATGAAAATGGAAGCAAATGGAGCTAAGTTTACTTGCCTATGAAGCTATGGAGGAGGAACTCTTCAAAACTCGCCTATGGGGTGTGGGGAAGAAGGAGGGTTGTGAAAGGTGGCTATTTTCCCATAATAATTTTGTTTTGGACAAAAGGAATAACTAGGCGAAAAATGTTCTCTGCGTTCGCAGGCCCCTGGCCGCGTTCGCAGAGGTTTAATCACCCGGACCCCCAGTACCCTCCTTAAACCTATGCGTTCGCATCCCACCATGTGCGTTCGCACTGCTTTGCCTAGGATACCCTCCGCGTTCGCATCCTAAGTGGTGCGTTCGCATAGAGCAATTTGGACCCTGACCCCAGACCCCACATTTTACCCTGTGCGTTCGCATAGGGTAAATCCCTGGACACCGAAAACCAGCAATTACACTAGATTTTTCAACTCTTTTTGCACTCCGACACCTAACCGAAACTCACCCGAGCCCTCGAGGCTCGAAACTAAATATACACCCGACTTCAAAATCCTCGGGGCCACGTTCGCACATGGTTAATCACCCGGACCCCCAGTACCCCCCTTAAACCTATGCGTTCGCTTCCCACCATGTGCGTTCGCACTGCTTTGCCTAGGATACCCTCCGCGTTCGCATCCTAAGTGGTGCGTTCGCATAGAGCAATTTGGACCCTGACCCCAGACCCCACATTTTACCCTGTGCGTTCGCATAGGGTAAATCCCTGGACACCGAAAACCAGCAATTACACTAGATTTTTCAACTCTTTTTGCACTCCGACACCTAACCGAAACTCACCCGAGCCCTCGAGGCTCGAAACTAAATATACACCCGACTTCAAAATCATCCTACAAACTTATTCAAGTAATAAAACCACCAAAATAACACCAAAACCAACGAATTAAGCTCCAAAAATCTATAGAATTTCTCCAAACTTCATAAACTATCAACTTTTCCATTTTTGATCCGTAACACGTCAAACCAAGTCCATTTCGTACCAAATTTTACAGATAACTCATATACGGGCCCGGTAACACAGGTTTCACTTCAAAGTTCATTTTCAAAAGCCTTTATAATTTTCAGAAAACAATTTTCTTTAAAAATTCATTTCTCGAACTTGGGACCTCGGAATTCAATTCCGGGCATACGCCCAAGTGCCATTTTTTCTACGGACCCTACGGGACCATCAAATCTCGGGTCTGGATCTGTTTACCAAATATGTTGACCATAGTCAACTTTATTCAATTAATTATCATAAATTGAACTTTTCATCAAATTTCCACATAAAGGCTTCCTAGCTATGCGCCCAGGCTGCGCACGCACATCGAGGTGAGATTAATGGAGGCTTTCGGGGCCTCGGAACACAGTTTTATTAAAATTTACACAGGAAGACCTTTTGAGTCATCACAATCTCCACCTCTAAAAAAAATGTTCGTCCTCGAACGGACATAGAAAGGTACCTGAATCGGGGAAAAGATGGGGATATCGGCTCCGCATATCGGACTCGGACTCCCAGGTAGCTGCCTCCACAGGCTGACCTCTCCACTGAACACGAACTGAATGATAACTCTTCGATCTCAATTGACGAACCTGCCGAGATAATATGACTACCGGCTCCTCCTCATAAGTTAAATCCTTGTCAAACTCGACACCGCTGAAGTCAAGTACATGAGATGGACCCGCAATATACATCCGGAGCATAGATACATGACACACCGAGTGCAAGGCTGAAAAAATCGGTGGCAAGGAAAGGATGTAGGACACCTCTCCTACCTTATACAAAATCTCAAATGGATCAATGTACCTAGGGCTCAACTTGCCCTTCTTCCCGAACCTCATCACGCCCTTCATAGGCGACACTCGAAGAAACACCTGGTCTCCTACCATAAAGGACAAATCTCGAACTCTACGATCCGCATAACTCTTCTGCCTGGACTGAGCCGTACGAAGTCTATCCTGAATGACCTTCACCTTGTCCAAGGCATCCTGTACTAACTCAGAACCCAACAATCTAGCCTCTCCCGGCTCAAACCATCCAACTGGAAACCGACACCGCCTACCATACAATGCCTCATACGGAGCCATTTGAATGCTCGACTGATAGCTGTTGTTGTAGGCAAACGTAGCTACACGCAAGAACTGGTCCCATGAACCACCAAAGTCAATGACACAAGCCCGCAACATATCCTCCAAAATCTGAATAGTACGCTCGGACTATCCGTCCGTCTGGGTTTGAAATGTTGTGCACAACTCAATCTGTGTGCCCAACTCTCGCTGAAATACACTCCAGAAATGAGAGGTAAACTGAGTACCTCAGTCTGATATAATGGATATGGGCACGCCATGCAATCTAACAATCTCTCTCATATAGATCTTTGCCAACTTCTTTGCTGAATACGAAACTGATACTGGAATGAAATGTGCTGACTTGGTCAGCCTATCCACAACAACCCACACCGCATCAAACATCCTCTGAGTATGTGGGAGTCCAACTAAAATATCCATGGTGATACGCTACCACTTCCACTCGGGAAGCTGAATCTGCTGCATCAAACAACCGGGTCTCTCGTGCTCGTACTTAACCTGCTAACAGTTCAAGCACCGGGCTACATAAGCTACAATATCCTTCTTCATCCTCCGCCACTATTAATGCTGCCGTAAGTCCTGGTACATCTTTGCGGCGCCCGGATGAATGGAATACTGGGAACTATGGGTCTCCTGTAGAATCAATTCATGAATACCATCAACATCAGGTACACAAATACGGCCCTGCATCCCAAAACTCCCTCATCATCAACCATAACCTGATGGGCATCTCCGTGCCTGACCCTATCTCTAAGAACACATAAATGACGATCATCATACTGCCTGGCCCGAATACGGTCATGCAACGAAGATCGGGCCACGGTATGGGCCAAAACACTACCAGTCTCAGAAACCTCCAATCTCACAAATCAGTTGGCTAAAGTCTGAACATCCAAGGCAAGAGGTCGCTCTCCGACTAATAAATAAGCAAGACTACCCATACTGGCTGACTTCCGGCTCAAAGCATCGGCCACCACATTGGCCTTCCCTGGATTATAAAGAATGGTAATATCATAATCCTTCAACAACTCTAACCACCTCCTCTGCCTCATGTTCAACTCCTTTTGCTTGAACAGATACTGCAGACTCTTGTGATCCGTGAACACCTCACATGGCACACCATACAAATAATGCCTCCTGATCTTCAACGCATGAACGATAACTGCTAACTCCAAATAATGAACTGGATAATTCTTCTCGTGAACCTTCAACTGACGAGAAGCATAGGCTATGACCTTGCCATCCTGCATCAACACTGCACCAAGCCTAATCCGTGAAGCATCACAATACACGGTATACGGTCCTGAACCTGTGGGCAAAACTAACATCGGTGTCGTGGTCAAGGCTGTCTTGAGATTCTGAAAGATCACCTCACACTCATCAGACCACCTGAACTGAGCACCTTTCTGGGTCAACCTGGTCATCGGGGCTGCTATAAATGAAAAGCCCTCCACCAATCGGCGATAATAACCTGCTAAGCCCAAGAAGCTCCGAATCTCTGTAGCTGAAGTGGGCCTAGGCCAATCTCTGACTGTTGAAATCTTCTTGGGATCCACTTGAATACCCTTTTCCGACACAACATGGCCCAGAAATGCCACTGAACTCAACCAGAACTCACACTTAGAAAATTTGGCATACAACTGACTATCCATCAGAGTCTGGAGGACGACTCGAAGGTGCTGCTCATGCTCCTCTCGGCTACGGGAGTAAATCAAGATGTCATCAATAAACACAATCACAAATAAATCCAAATATGTCATGAACACACGGTTCATCAACTCCATAAAAGAAGCAGGGGCATTTGTCAACCCAAATGACATCACCAAGAACTCATAATGCCCATAATGAGTACGAAAGGTTGTCTTAGGGACATCAGACGCCATAATCCTCAGCTGATGGTAACCTGATCTCATGTCTATCTTGGAAAATACTGTAGCACCCTAAAGTTGGTCAAATAGATCATCAATCCGCGGCAAGGGATACTTATTCTTAATAGTAACCTTATTCAACTACCGGTAGTCAATACACATCCTCATTGAGCCATCTTTCTTCTTAACAAACAACACTGGAGCACCCCAAGGAGAAACACTAGGACTAATGAAGCCTTTATCCAACAAATCCTGCAACTGCTCCTTTAATTCCTTCAACTTTGGTGGGGCTACACAATACGGCAGAGTAGAAATGGGTTGAGTGCTCGGAGCCAACTCAATGCAAAAATCAATATCCCTGTCGGGTGGCATACCCGGTATGTCAGCAGGGAATACCTCTAGAAACTCACGAACCACAGGCACAGACTCCATAGAAGGAACCTCGACACTAGAATCACGAACATAGGCCAAATAGGCCAGACAACCCTTCTCGACCATGCGCCGAGCCTTCATATAAGAAACAACTCTACTAGAAGAATGACTAGGAGTCCCTCTCCACTCCAAATGAGGTACTCTTGGCAAGGCTAAGGTCACTGTCTTGGCATGACAGTCCAGAATAGCATGATAGGGAGATAGCCAATCCATCCCCAATATAACATCAAAGTCCACCATATCTAGAAACAAAAGATCAACCTGAGTCTCCATACCACCAATAACTACTAAGAAAGCGCGGTAGACTCGATCTACCACTATAGAATCACACACCGGGGTAGACACATATACAGGAGAACTCAGGGACTCACGGAGCATGCTCAAATAAGGGAAAAAATTTGAAGACACATAAGAGAAAGTAGAACCCGGATCAAATAACACCAAAGCATCTCGGCTACAAACTAAAACCGTACCTATGATAACCGCATCAGAGGCCTCAGCCTCAGGCCTGACAGGAATAACATAGCACCAGGGTGGAGCCCCTCCAACCTGAACATCTCTGGGTCGACATACTGCGGCCTGACCTCTACCACTCATGGCCTGTCCTCCACCTCTATGAGTCTGACCTCCACCCCTGGAACCACGACCTCCACCCCTAGCTGGCTGAAGCGGTGGGGGTGCACCTGATGCTGGGACCATGGTACGAGAACTCTGATACTGAGAACTACTAGAAGCTCGGGAGCAATACCTGGCAATGTGCCCCGAAACACCACAAGAATAGCAAGACCTCTGTTGTTGTGGCTGTTGACTCTGGAACTGGCCCTGTCGACCCTGATAACCACCCTGGAAGCTCTGAAGCGGCGGTGCAGTGATAGGTGCTTGTGGTGCACTAATAGGAGTTGGCGGTGCACTGTGAGATACCTGAAGTGCCGAAGTGATGGGGCTCCACCGAATCGACCGAAGTGATGGGGCCTCTTATGGGGCTCCACCGAATCGACCGAAGCGGTGGGGGTGCCTCTACCGAAAGAATCTCTGCCTCCAGATGAGGCTCCACTGAATCGACCGAAGTGATGGGGCCTCTTATCAGCCCTCTAACCACCACCCTGTGACAAAATTATCTCAATCCTCCTGGCCACATTTGCCGCATCCTGGAATGAAATATCAGTACCTGAGTCCCTGGCCATGTGAAGTCTGATGGGCTGAGCTAAACCCTCAATTAACCTCCTCACCCTCTCACGATCAGTGGGGAGTATCATAATAGCATGCTTGGCTAGAGTGATGAACCTGGTCTCGTATTGAGTGACAGACATAGAGCCCTGCTGGAGACGCTCAAACTGTCTCCGAAGATCCTCTCGCTGAGTAACTGGAAGAAACTTCCCCAAGAATAACTCGGAGAACTGAGCCCAAGTCAAAGGTGCAGACCCAGCTGGTCTGGTCAAGCAGTAATCTCTCCACCAATTCTTGGAGGTACCAGATAGACGAAATGTAGCAAAGTCAACTCCATTGGACTCCACTATGCCCATGTTTCGAAGAACCTCATGACAGCTGTCCAAGTAATCCTGGGGATCCTCTGATGGTGCACCAGTGAAAGTAGTAGGGAATAACTTGGCGAATCTATCCAATATCCATAGAGCATCTGCTGACATAGCTACTCCTTCAACTGCTAGTGCCACAATACCCGACTGAGCTACTCCGACTGTCTGAGGTGCCGTCTGAAACTGACGATCTAGCTGCTCTGGTGTGCGAGTAGAAGGAGTCTGGGTCCCTCCCCCAGCCTGAGAGATGGCTGGTGCAGTAGGAAGAAGCCTGGCTTGAGCCACAATCTACATGAGTCCCACAAAGCGGACTAGAGCGTCCTGAAGCACCGGGGCAGCAATGAACCCCTCTGGGACCTGAGTTGGTCATACTGGGACTGTCTGAGTAGGAACCTCATCGGCAAAGTCTACCTGTGGGTCGTCTACTGGGGCTGCTGCTCTGGGTTGAGCCCTGCCCCTGCCTCGGCCTCTAGCACGGCCTCGACCCCTCATAGGAGCTGTAACAGGAGGATCGGGCTGCTGATCAGTAGATGAGGAAGCACGCATTCTCTCCATCTGCGAGGGAGTAGAATAGA
This sequence comes from Nicotiana undulata, assembly GCA_005239495.1. Classification (NCBI taxonomy): domain Eukaryota; kingdom Viridiplantae; phylum Streptophyta; class Magnoliopsida; order Solanales; family Solanaceae; genus Nicotiana; species Nicotiana undulata. Next base: position 20,590 of record MDKH01110580.1, read on the forward strand.
AACTCAATTAGTATTTAGAATTGATATCGCACGACAGAGAAAAAGAAATGTGGAGCTATTCCTAACTTTGTAGCCTCTGGGGATAAGTACAAACGTCTCCGTACCGATTCCTCAGACTCTACCAAGTTTGTCCATGAGTTGTGAGACCTAAGCAACCTAGTGCTCTGATACCAACTTGTCACGACCCAAAAATCCCACCTTCAGGCCGTGATGGCGTCTAATGTTGTACCCGCTAGACAAGCCAACGTTTGAGATAATTTACTAACTTTATTTACTTAAGCCATTAAAAGTGAAACAATGAACATAAATAGTTAATAATAGTGCGAAAGCTGCGAGTCTATATATTAATAAGATAGTTTCCACAAAATTTACGTACATAATCCCCCATAATTGGTGTCACAAAATCTCATGGACTATCTAAGATTACTACAACAAAAGTCTGAAATAAAGAGTACAACTGTCTATGATACTAAGATAAGACAGAAACAATAAGATAGAAGATGACGCCGTGATCCACGAACGCCTGCGGAACTACCTCAGTTTCGCCTGTATGGACTGAAGGATACTCCCTCTAACGATGTCCACTGGGTCCGACTGCGTGATCTGCATAACATAAAGAAGTGCAGGTGTATCATCAGTACAACCGACCTCATGTACTGAGTAAGTGTCGAGCCTAACCTCGGTGAAGTAGTGACGAGGCTATACACGACGAAACAATTTACCTGTAAAGTTCTATAACATGTACCAGAGAAAATAGCAAGAAATAAGCAGTTAAGCATGGTAATACGGGGACAAGTAATGGGAGTAACAAATGAGAATCAAAGATGAATAACTGAATAAACAACAATACGAAAGAAACAAGTCAACAGGAAAAAATAACACAAACAAGTATGTACACGGCATCGCCCTTCGTGCTTTTACTCTCGTTCTCACAATGCACAGTATAAATGAAAGCAATATAAATCATGGCACGGCATCACCCTTAGTGCTTTTACTCTCTTCCTCACTATGCAATGTATGAAAGAAAGCAATATAAATCATGGCACGACAGCACCCTTCGTGATTTTACTCTTTTCCTCACTGTGCAATGTACAAATAAAAGTAATAATAATCATGGCACGACATCACCCTTCGTGCTTTTACTCTCTTCCTCACTATGCAATGAATGAAATAAATATACGGCATCACCCTTCTAGATTTACACTCTTCCTCGCCCAAATCAACAACAAATAACAGTTTGGTAAGGAAGTCAACAGTGTGATATACAGTTCATAACCACCCAGCAAGGGGAATATCAACCAAAGTAATAATGTTGCCTAGCAAGGGACTCAGCTATAACCAACCTCATACAAATACATAACTTAATGAATTGGGAACTGAGACATCATATCACAAGTACTTAAGCAAGTATTCTCAGCAATTAAACAACTTCCCAAAGGAAACTACTTCATAACACAATAAATATCGGAGTAATAACAAGTAATTCACCAAAAATAGACTCACGGGCATCTTGACAAACAATGCATAGGTACTCGTCACCTCACCTATACACTGAACATGATAAAACAAGTAGCACATACGACCCAACATCTATTCCCTCACTAAAGTTAGGCCAAACACTTACCTCGGCTCCAAGAATGTAATTCACGCCTCAATCACCGCTTTCCCTCTCGAATCCAGCTCTAAAACGATAGTATCTAGACATAATCGACTCAATTATATTAATAATGACTCAATGATTCAATTCCAAAGCCTAATAATACATTTCCCATCATTCTTCTAAAAATACCAAAATTCGACCCCGGGCCCGCTTGGTCCAAGCACGAGGTTCAGACCAATATCCGATCACCCATTCCCCCATGAGCCCGAATATATAATTTGTTTTGAAATCCGACCCCAAAACGAGGTTGAATTCCTAAAAATTCTCAAAGCCCTAACTCTACCCAAAACTCCAATTTCTACCCTTTAATTTCATGTTTTTAGGCCTAGAATCTAGTGGTTGTTGATGAAAATGGAAGAAAATGGAGCTAAGTTTACTTACCTATGAAGCTATGGAGGAGGAACTCTTCAAAAATCGCCTATGGGGTGTGGGGAAGAAGGTGGGTTGTGAAAGGTGGCTATTTTCCCGTAATAATTCTTTTTTGGACAAAAGGAATAACGGGGCAAAAAATGTTCTCTGAGTTCGCGGACCCCAGGCCGCGTTCGCAGAGGTTTAAATTTACAGACCTGTGCATTCGCGGTTGTGGGGCCGCGTTCGCACAAGGTTAATTACCTGGACCCCCAGTACCCCCCTTAAACCATGTGCGTTCGCACTGCTTTGCCTAGGACACCCTCTGCGTTCGCATCCTAAGTTGTGCGTTCGCATAGAGCAATTTGGACCCTGACCCCATACCCCACATTTTACCCTATGCGTTCGCACTCCCTTGAGTGTGTTTGCATAGGGTAAATCCTTGGACACCAGAAACCAGTAATTACACTAGATCTTTCAACTCTTTTTGCACTCCGACACCTAACCGAAACTCACCCGAGCCCTCGAGGCTCGAAACTAAATATACACCCGACTTCAAAATTATCCTACGGACTTATTCAAGTAATAAAACCACCAAAATAACACCAAAACCAATGAATTAAGCTCCAAAATCAACAGAATTTCTCCAAACTTCATAAACTATCAACTTTTCCATTTTTATCCGAAACACGTCAAACCAAGTCCGTTTCTTACCAAATTTTACAAATAACTCATATAACACATATTGAACCTGTTCCGGGCTCCGGAACCATAATACGTGCCCGGTAACACAGGTTTCACTTCAAAGTTCATTTTCAAAAGCCTTTATAATTTTCAGAAAATAGTTTTCTTTAAAAATTCATTTCTCGGACTTGGGACCTCGGAATTTGATTCTGGGCATACACCCAAGTCCCATATTTTCTTACGGACCCTCCAAGACCGTCAAATCACGGGTCCGGGTCCGTTTACCAAAAATGTTGACCAAAGTCAACTTTATTCAATTAATTATCATAAATTCAACTTTTTATCAAATTTCCACATAAAGGCTTCCCGGCTATGCGCCCGGGATGTGCACGCACATCGAGGTGAGATTAACAGAGGCTTTTGAGGCCTCGGAACACAATTTTAATTGAATTTACACAGGATGATCTTTTGGGTCATCACATGCGAGCACTGCCCTGGGTTCTTGAAGCCCTTGGGAACTCTGACACACTATAGATTTGAGTTCTGTATGATTATCCTTGAGATATGGGTTAATCACTACTGCTGGTTACTGTGTATCTATGAACATGGGCTTTTGGAGCTACTAGGAGTTGAAGGCCTGGCCTGTCCAGGTGCATTTGGGCCAGCTGCAGGATTCCTATAGTTTTATATACTTTGTTATTCATTCATTAAATTCTAGTCCTTAATAATTATTTTTAATAACAATTGAGGTGTTAGTAAATTGGGAAACAAGGTTTATTTTAACATTTGCATGAGAATGGGTAGAAATCCTGCTTATAGGTTTTTACTTTGCTCATTCTGCTATTGTGTGTTAGATAACCTACCTATAGGTGTTTACTTTATTCAAATACATTATGTTGTTGTGTGTTGGATAACCTGCCTATAGGTGTTTACTTTGCTCGAATAAGCTTTGTAGATAACCTGCCTATTTTGATTTTACATGTTAGATACCATGCCTATAGGAAATAGAGTAACCAAAGTTCAACTTGCATTGCATCATATTCATTAGGCATCATGATCATATGGTCATTTATGTTCTACATATCTGCATTTTTAGAAATCATGCATGTAGGGTTAATTGAAGGATATGCTATGATCATAGTTTCCCACTTAGTAGAAATGCCTATATGAACTAAAACCAGTTTTAATCATCAAGGGTAAGAATCATGTTTATAGAGTAATCACCATCTGTGTTAAGCACTAAATTAGGCTTTAAAACACTGTCATGTTGAACACCATTAGAAAGCATGCCTATAGGAAAAACTGAGTAATTCTGAATATCTCTCGTTGCTTATCACAACAAAACACTGAGTAAATCACCTAGATAGCATGTCTAAAGGTTTTAACCACTTATACTTATAATTAGTAGGCAACTGTGCAATCACTTAGAAGTTACATTTTGCGTAATTGCTCGCATGATTAAAATCCAGCATCATATAGAAATATGTCTACAGGGCCTAACGACTTTAATTGTTGAAATAGTCAAACGCCTAATATGCTTGCGTGCATTTGCTTCCAAGTGTGGAGGCTAACTTGAGCCCTTATTTGCTTTTACATGAAAGTCCTAACTGTTTTGTTTGTCACTTAGTATTTTTCCTTTTGAGAAGCCTAAGTTAAGTCTAGAACCATCCAAAATATAGGTCTAAACGCCTCATGGGCCATAGGCAAGGGACGGGTAGTGCACGCATAGAGTACAACTTAGAATTTATTAGAGCGCTTTAGGTAAATAACTTAAAGATAGTAATTGGGTAGCAGGAGATGATAGTCTGTGCCCGCTGAATAATATGAGTAACACCGCATCTTGAGGGAGCTACGAAGTATTATTTATGTTGCATGGGGTGATCCTTTAGGCTAAAAAACTTAGGACCCCCCATTCCTGTTAAAATATTCTCTCTTAATCCACATTGTTTCTCTTCTCTCTTAGACGAATTCACATGATTTGAGTTTGGCCGGTACCAACCGTTGTGGACCTCGTGATGTGGTATTCATGGTCGGGGAAAGTGTATTGCTTCGGGTATCACCTATGAAGGGTGTCATGAGGTTTGGAAAGAAGGTCAAGTTGCGCCCTAGGTATATCGGGCCTTTTGAGATTCTCGAGCGAGTAGGAGAGATGGCTTATAGACTTGCGTTGCCTTCAGGGTTATCAGCAGTTCATCCAGTATTTCATGTGTCCATGTTCTAGAAGTATCATAGTAACCCGTCCCACATGTTAGATTTCAGATCTGTCCAATTGGAAAAGGATTTGACTTACGAGGAGGATCCAGTAGCTATTCAAGACGGGTAGGTTCGTCAGTTGAGGTCAAAGAGTTATCCTTCAGTTCGAGTGCAGTGGAGAGGTCAGCCTGTTGAGGCAGCTACTTGAGATATCCCCACTTATTCGCCAATTCAGGTACTTTTCTATGTTTGTTCGAGGACGAACTGTTGTTTTAAAATATCTTATTTTTGCTCTCCTCGATTTGCGTGCACAGTCCGGGCGTGTTTCCAGAAAGCTTTTATGTGGTAAATTGAAGAAACAATAATTTTTGGCCTTTAAAAGTGATTTTTGTTGACCTCGGTCAACGTTTTGAGTGACCAGACCCGTACTTGTGTTTCGCCGGCTCGGTGGGTCCGTAATAAAATATGGGACCTGGGCGTATGTCCGGAATCGAATTCCGAGATCCCTAGCTCGAGAAATGAATTTTTGATTAAAATTGAAAGACTGAAAATTTATGATTTTAAGAATTTTTTTAATGTTTAATCTTGTTGGTATCAGGCCCGTATTTTGGTTCCGGAGCCCGATACACGTCCGTTATGATATTTATACCTTACTGTGAAATTATGCGAGAAACGGAACTGATTTGTCGTGATTCGGACCTTCGGTTGAGGAAATAGGCATTTTATAGTGTTCTTGAAAATTTTATATGTTGTGGTGCTAAATTCATAGTTTTAGGTGTTATTTTGGCGATTCGATCGCGCGAGCAAGTTCGTATGATGTTTTGCGACTTGTGTGCATGTTGGGTTGGAGCCCCGAGGCTCGAGTGAGTTTCAGATAGGCGACATGATGATTTACACTTAGAAAATCTGATGTGTTTTGCTGTTTCTGGTGTGCTGCAATTTTGTGCTTCACGATCGCAAAGCCACTCTCGCGATCACGAAGTGTAAGCTGGGCTGAGGATGGATTTGTCCTACGCGAACGCGAGGATTTGGTCACCAACGTGGAGCACAGGGAGGGGGGGTCTGCTCTTCGCGAACGCGTAGTGTATTGGAGGTGGGATGTGAATCGTCGAGTTGCTCTACGCGAACGCGTACCTAGGCTCGTGAACGCGAAGGTCAGGAGGGACAGAACATCGCGAATGTGAAGGCCTTTCTGGTTGCCGTGCATTGCGATTGCGCTAGGTCTTTCGCGAACGCAATGAAGACCTGTCTAGTGATTTTCAAAACAGAACAAAAACGGGACTTCTTCCCAAATTTCATATTTCATCACTAGAACTCGACCTAGGGTGATTTTTTAAGAGGGAATTCAACACCAAATCATAGGTTTGCAATCTTTAACTCGTTTTCTTCAATTTTCATCATCACTCATTGAATTCATAGTCCTAAATCTTGTTCTTTCATGGCAGACATTAGGGATTTTGGGAGAATTGGGGATTTTGCAAATTTGGGAATTTAGACCTCGATTTGGGATCGGATTCCAGAACGTATTATATATTCGGGCTCAGAGGTGAATGGGTAAATGAATTTTGGTCCGAACCTCGAGTTTTGACCAAGCGAGTCTGGGCTCGACTTTTTACTTTTTGGGGGAAACGTTTGAATATAAAAATTTATGTATTGAAATTGTGATAATTGATGTTATTAAGTTAATTATGACTAGATAAGAGTGGGTTGGAGGTGAAATGTAGAGGAAAAGCGGTACTTGAGCTGTGAGTGGCATGTGGATCGAGGTAAGTGTAGTGTCTAACTTTGGCTTGAGTGATTAGGTATTACATGAATTTTGCTACGTGTTTGGTTGTTGAGTACAATGTATAGGTGAAGTGAAGAGCACCTATGTGTTATTGTCGAGTCATAGCATGCGAGTGAGTCCTATTCTTGATACTATTGTAGTCTTTAATCATATTTTCATGCTTAGCTTAATTATTTGTTATGTTGGGCAACTTCTATCCTGTTTTTACTGAAATTTTGTAATTCTGGAGTTTTGGCTCAAAGTTGAAGTTGATATTGTGGTATTAAATATTGAAGCAAGATTGATTTATGATATTATATCTCTCCGTTGTTATCGATCTTTGTTTTGGTAAGGAAGAGTGTAAAGCACGAAGAGTGATGTCGTGCAATGTTTGTGAGTGAGTGTTAAAACACGAAGGGTGATACCGTGACATGTCTTGTGAGTGATAATGCACGAAAGATGATAACGTGTTATATTATGAGAGAGTTAATGCACGAAGGGTGATGTCGTTCCGTTCTATTGTTTCATATGGTGAAGTTGAGATTAAAAGCACGAAGGGTGATGCCGTGCAGTTTCCTTTGCTGCTCTTAATTGTTTATCCGTTTAAGGCATATTTATTGATTCCATTTTATCATTGTTTCTTATTCCTTATATTGTGAAACCCTCACCATGTCCCCATCCCAATATTTCACGCTCTATCTCTTTTATTACTGTTGTTTCTATTTGTATGATTATACTGCACAAGTTATATTTGGGTGTATTGTCCTAGTCTCGTCACTACTTTGCCGAGGTTAGACTCGACATTTACTAGTACATGGGCTCGATTGTACTGATACTGTGCTCTGCACTTTTTGTGTAGATTCAGGTGTCGGTCCGAGCTGATTCTGAGATTGCTGTTGACTTCTCTACCCAGGTGACCCAAGGTAGATCTGCCGACGTCCGCAGACCCTGGAGTCCCCTTCTATCTTTTTATTTTGTTGTTTCCTTTGACTTATAAACAATTATATTTTTTTCCTTTAGCCAAATATTTGTAGATAAATCGTAATAGTCCGTGAGTTGTGACTCCAGATCATGGGTAGATATATATGACATAAACTGTGTTGTTATAAATTTACGTTTCCTTATTAATTCATCATGCATTTAATTGTAGTAATTCGTTGCAAGTTTTAAGATTATTGTTTTTTGAATTTCAAATGTTGGCTTGCCTAGCAAGTGAAACGTTAGGCGCCATCGCTGTCCCGACGGTGAATCACGACCCAGTTAAATCTCACTAGTGGGATTATAGAACTCCCTCTCATTAGTAAAATATGTTTTAAATGGGTATTAGAGGTTTGTTAGTTTTGAGGAAAAAATTTGAGCTACTCCACTAATGATAAAGGCAAATTTGGCTCCAAATTCAAACAAAGGACAAATATTTTTAATGTAATTTTTCTTTTTTAACCATCTTGGGTTTGCGTATTCGTTGGTTAAGATAGTTGTCTTATAAAGTGTGACTTCATCTCATTAATAAAATATATTTTAAATGAGCAATAAAGATCTAATAATTTTGATTGATATTTATTTTAGAAAAAATGGCACTATATGACTGCCCAAAATTTTATTAGCTCATATTTTTATCACTGACCCAAAATAACTTTTTAAAACCAATTTATTAACAAGTTTTAGTAATCGTTCTCAATGCGCTTCTGTTTTCAAGACTACTTTATATCCACAATCTTTTTCTTTCTTTCATTCTATCTTATGCTCAGATTTCTTTCCCAATACCACTTTTATTTCCATCCCTTTTTTTCTTTTTCTTTATCAAATTAAATATAGATATTTATCTCACTCCATTTTCTCTTTTGCTCCATCTCCTTCGTTCAACCACTCTCAGATAAAGCTTTTTTTTTTATTTTAATTTTTTTAGTTTTTGTGCATGTGACTGCTTCTCCTTCATCATCATCTTTTTTTTTTTATTTGGGTCCTAATAGTGTATTGTACTTCCTCCGGTTCATAATAAGTGACCAGTTTGCTTTTAACACGCTCATCAAGAAAATATTAAATTCTATACAAAAATACCTATTATGACTAAACTACCCATAATTAACTATTTAATGTGAGGAGTAAGAAAACTTTTTAGGGATATGTACATAAGAGTTATTTTGAAAAAACAAATTGAATTCTTTCTAGATTATATAAATGGATATTTTTTTGAACCAAAATAAAAAAGTAAACTGATACTTATTGTGAATTGGAGGGAGTAAGTAATGATCTTCTAGAGTAAGTATAGGTGGTACGTGTATATATATATATGTGAGTGTGTGTGTGTGTGTTTATCCAAAAATTTGATAATAATTGAATTTGTACGTGTTCTAAGGATGCGTGATATAACTTGACACGAACTCAGAAAATATATAAATTGATATTGAAATTGACTATAAAAAAAATAAATGCAAACCAAAAAAATTGTATAGCTTTGGCCCTCGAGTTAGGTCACCCTCAAACCAATTGATGATTCTTCTGATATATGAACAAAGTAATAGAATACTGAAAGCTAAAAGAAGGTAGTGTATTACTTTGTATTATGTAAGTGTAATGTGTTTTACAAATGATCAGTCCCCCATTATATAGCAGGGGAGTCCTAGTCTTGATACAACTCTAAATACAATAAGAAATCTCATGATTGGCTAATTAATCGGCCTCATCTTGATACGTGCCGAGATTTCCGCCGTGATCCTTGCTCGATTATGGATATTTCGGCTTTTCGTTACTTGACTAGGTAAACTTCCATCGGTCTTGCTCGATCTCTATTTTCTTGGTCTCGATCTTGGCCTATCTCGATCATGATTGGTCTCTGGGTCACGAACTCAGCAACCTAACTTCGCATCATGGCTCGATATAATATGAGGTTGAACCTTGGCCTATCACGTTCCAATCTCGATTAGTCATATGAAGGGCAAGCTCGGTTTTTACCATATACAGATAGTCACCTCGTTTCTCAGAAAGAATATGACAAGAAATGATATGAATTTTCGAACTCCGCCTTGATGAGTAATGACATCAGCGCCGAGCCCAACTATGACGCAAGAAACGAAACGTCCCATTGGTCCAATTGCCAAGGCATTAAATGCCTGTCAGATGCTGATCGACCACTACATGTTCTGAACCGTCGCCATCAACCTATAAGTACCTTAGCCTCTTCTAATTCAAGCATTTATGCTCAAAGCCCTTCATACTCTTGCTTTTTCTTCAAAAAAATCCCTTTGCTTTACAATTTTCACACCCAAGTTTTTTGAACTCTAATCTTACCGCATACCATCCTAATTCTCTTTTCTCGTGTTCATCAATGGCAAAAACTTCCAAAATCGTGCCGCAAACGGAGGCTGCTTCTTCATCACGGTCTGCCGATGATGAGGCTACGATGGAGCCCCACCCTGAGGAATTCATTCCGGTAGGATGCCCACTATCATTGAATTTAAGGTCGAAAAGACCTCCTCGGTAAGCCGGTCTCGAGGTATAGGTGAACAATCACTGAAGACATCCTTGATAAAATTAAAGAGGAATTCAACTGGGACAAAAAATATGTAGTAGTTCCTTCGTCCGAGGAGTCGATCACTACTCATGTGGAGGGGTTTCTAAGTGTTCATAGTTACCCCTTCATGTTAGGTCCCTTAGACCTTGTCATCGTCGCCTTCTGCAAGAGACACGACGTGACCCTTGGCCAGATCCATCCTTCCTTATGGAGAATAGTGATTCACCTAGGATTCTTCACAAGCAAAATCGAGGGATGTCCTTTCACCCTTGATCACCTTATACGCCTTTACAATCCCCAGCTCTATCGAGGAGGACTGATCAAGATTGCCCGTTGGGCCAATATGGCACTGTTCTTCAGTATAAATGAATCTCGAGATCGAGGCTTGATGGGCCGATTTGACCGAATGAGGACTTTGGACCTGATACCTGCTGGAGACATGTAGTTCCCTGAGAAGTGAAACATGAATCGTGAGTAACACCTCGCCTTGAATGTTCTTTTTTGTTTCTTATATTTTTTTCTCATCTATGTTTTTGGTGTTATAGTTGTTTCCTAGATGCCGAACCCAATTCTGGAACTCAAGCAATGGGTCGAGGGCTTGGTGTCATAGAGACCCTACTCTGAGCGTGCCTGGATGGAGTTATCGAAGGGTCGATGGGAGGCCAGCAACCATGGTGAGTTTCTCTCTTAGAACGATTATTGTTCCGACTTCTTCTTGAGCTTACTCATCCTTTTTCCTCTACAGGCCACGGGAAGGATGTTGCAATGAGGACCCCATATGGTGACAAAGAAGTCCTTCCCAACCACCTACTTCAAAGCAGGACAATGAGAAGAAAAAGAAAGGGGCTCCGAGTTCCCTGGGCCCGGAAAAGAAAAGACCAGGGAGAAGGTCACGCAAGCCCAAAGGGTTCCAGTGTTATGCCTTCGGATTTAATCTCCCGATTTAGGGATGAGTCCGGAAAAGAGGAAGATAACTCCGAGATGTTCGCCTGTGTGCGCACTGGTGCTTCGAAACAAAATTCCTCCGAACCGGAGGAGGTTGATAAGGGGGCTTTTGCCGAAGGTCCTAAATAAAAAAGAGTTGAGGCCAGTCTGTCCCAAGATGAGATGACCGAGAGAGACTGGGGGCGAGGCTTCCTGAGCAGCGGAAGATGTCCCGAGGGACGAGCTCGAAGTGATCGATATTTCAGGATCCCCTCAAGTTTCGGAAGCTATGATCCGTGAGGCCAATATGTTGGAAGGTCGCTCTTACGAGGGTCTTCGGGGGGCAACTGATATCCATGGCTTCTTGGATGGGATTGAGTCCACTGCCTCGAAGGATAACCGGGTTTGGTGATTTACTGGTGTCGAAGAAAGTACCATCATCGGGCTCTACTAGGTCTTCTCGAGCCCAAAACTGGTGGACTGATTCCCGGCCCCAAGTGTTAACCCTAGCCACATGCAAGACATGGTGCTCTCTATTCCGGAGGATGCCCGGGTCTTCTCTCCCCCCGTAGGAATTGATAGCTATCTTAGATGCATGGTTACCGGGGAGGACCAAGCCGTGATGAATGCGGTGGGAACCGCTTGCCTGTTTAATAAGGCCCAACACGCTCTTAATCGGGTAACTTCGAGGGTCTCTCCATTATTTATTTTAAACATGGAGTTGTAGATAATTCTAACATATTCTTCCTTACTTGCAGGCTTCGGTGTTGCATAACGAGGCTTTTCTCCAAATCCGGGAGGAGCACAAAGCTGAGGTTCGGGACCTCACTAATAAAAGTGACACCTACAAGATTCTCAGTGAGAAGCATCAAGTCGATTTAGTAACGGCTCGGGATGAACATATGTGGCCGAGCAGGTACTCCGAGTGCTTCATGATAGTGAGGACAAATTGGATATAATGACTAACGCTCCTATTCTGTAGGTTTGGCAGAGGCTCAAACAGATCGGACGACTCCATACGCAGGTAGACGCAATACACGCCAAGGCTGAAGAATTGAAAATAAACATGGATATACTAGCCTCGAAAAAGGAAACCGTCCAAGCACAATTTGAGTCGGACGAGACCCAGCTCCAAGCTGAAAAAGAGAAGGCATCGGTGCAGGTCGAGAAGATCAAGGAGCTTAATTCTCAGTTGGATTTGGGTATTTCTAATTAGGCAAGCTTGGAAATGAACTGAAAGTGGCCAGATCTGAAGTGTTTGTGGCCAACACCAAAGCTGATGCTAAAGTGGGCCAGTTTATGGTCGACGTCGAGGCCATCCAGGCCAAGGCCAAGGGAAGGGTGGATCATGCAAAATGGAAAGATCGAAGGGAAGCCCTCGAGGGAACTCATGCCCAGGGCTTCTATATTATGGCCAGAATAAAAAATGTCAAAACAGAGGAAGCCTGAGCCCGGAGACTGACCTTACTTGAGGAAGACTGTGATATCTTAAGTGAATCCGAAGACGGGGAATATTCCGAGGATGGAGACGCAACCTCCAATGAAAACCAAGCCACTTAGGACTTCATATTGTTTGTTTTTCTTTTATATTTTTTCTGAGGACGTTTTGGCCATTGTAATTTTTGCATTAGGCCGATTTGGTCTTTGTAATGAATTATTGTACATAAATATACGACTTTTCTTTCCCTTTCCGCTCTCAAAATTTTCCTTTTCCTTATTATTTGTATTCACAAAGGTTGAAATGCCTTAGAATGAAACAATAAGGTTGTGTTCAAGGGTTCGAACAAACCTTGCCTTTATTGCCTTTCTAGGTTAAGGCGTTATTGGGGTTCGATGTTACTGAATTTTCTTTTTTCCCGAAAATATCTTAAGTTTGAGACTTTGCCGATGGTAGCCTTTAGAACTAGTTGTGAAAGAGTTTTTCTTTTTTGAAGGCCTATTTTTGTTACGGATTTCGGACGTCTTTGAACCGTGTTTAATTGGTCGTATCCTTTTAGTTCGGTAGCTTCCCAATGAGCTTCTTATCCTCTTTTATCCGGGCTTGCTCAAGATAATAGTCCCCAAGTGGGGTGGCCGTGGCTTTTTGAAATCTGGGAGTTGCTTATTAGGTCTTTGACCCCGAGGCCTGATGACTTGGACTCTTTGAGATGGACTCCAGTCCCCGAGTGAGAGAGTGGTCGTTCGTATTCTGGTTAAGTATTGTCCTCGGGCTCATTATTTTCGGAAGTACGAAGCTGTTTAAGAGATGTAAATAGTAAAAACTTTTAAAACATAAGATGTTTGCAAGGAAAGTACTTCTCTTTATTCTCGATCAATACAGCCATACATGCATACATGTTTTATGCCAGAGCTCGAGCAATCTATGTGGGCAAGGTTCATTGTTGCCTCATAAAAAACCTTGTCGAAAGAAAAAGAGTGCAACACATGCTTTCAAACCTTAAGAATTTGGGTCGTTCGCCGAAACATCCATCGCCGTCTCTTGTTGACCACTAGCAAGTGTTAGTATGAAATAAAAAGGAAATAGAAAGGGGTCATACCTTAGCAATATTACTGTTTTAGGTGAGATACATTCCAATTGCTCGGTAGTTGTCCTTCATTCATTGTTCGAGCTTGTAGGACCCTTTTTTGGTGACCACGAGAACTGGTACGGTCCTTCCCAATTCGGACCCAATTTCCTTTCGTTCGGATTTGGGGTGTTGAGGTTGACTTTTAGTACTAAGTCCCTAAAGTTCAAATGTCGAATATTGGCTCTTCGATTGTAGTATCTCTCAATCCGTTGTTTTTGGGCGGCCAATCGAACGAGGGAGGCTTCACGCCTTTCATCCAATAGTTCTAGGCTCGTATTCATGGCCTCGTCCTTTGACTCCTTTGTTTTATATCGGATACTAATACTCATCTACCTGACTTCAACCGGTATTAGAGCTTCGGCGCCATAAATTAATGAGAATGGGGTAGCCCCAGTAGTGAACTTCGAGGTTGTGCGGTATGCCCAAAGAACTTCGGGTAGAATTTCCTTCCACTTTCCTTTGGCGTTGGTTAGCCTCTTTTTAAGATTTTGGATGATGGTTTTGTTGGTTGATTTAGCTTGCCTATTCCCGTTGGGATGATAAGGTGTCGATAGGATTCTTTTGATCAAGTGATCCTCGAGAAATTTGGTTACTTTGTTGCTGATGAACTATTTTCCGTTATCGCACACAATTTCGGATGGCATCCCAAATCAACATATGATATGATCCCAAATGAAGTCAATGGCTTCCTTGTCCATAACTTTCTCGAAGGCCTGTTCTTCAAATCACTAAAAAAAATAATCAGTCATAAATAAAATAAATTGAGCTTTACCTGGTGCCCAAGGAAGAGGGCCAATGATATCCATTTCCCACTTCATAAATGGCCACAGTGACAGGACCGAATGGAGTAGTTCCCCTGGTTGGTGAATCATTGGTGCATCATATCTTTGGCATTTGCCGCATTATCGTACAAACTGTTTCACATCTTTTTCCATGTCGATCCAGTAAAATCTGGCTCTGATTATCTTTTGGACCAGTGATTCGGCACCGGAATGATTTTTGTAAGTGCCCTCGTGAACTTCCCTCAGAACATATTCGGTATCTCTCGGTCCCAAACATATCGCTAGGGGACAATCGAACATTCTCCTGAACAAGGTTCCATCTTCGGATAAGGTGAATCGTTCTACATTCCTGCGCAGAGCCCTCAATTTGTTTTGTATTTGAGGGTAGATTCCCGGTCTTCAAATACTCAATGTATTTATTTCTCGAATCCCAGGTCAATCTTGTGGTGTTTATCTCGACGTGGCTTTCTTTGACCACTGACCTCGTAATCTACACAACGGCCCCCAAGTTGAGCTCGTTGTCCTCGATTGATGACCCTAAGTTTGCGAGGGCATCGACCTCACATTCTAATTTCGAGGCACATGTTGCAAACTACACTCCTTAAATCAGTGTAAATTTGCTTGTAACTTATCCAAGTATCTCTGCATTCGTTCTTCTCTAACTCCAAAGGTTCCGTTAACCTGATTCACCACGAGGAGGGAGTCGTATTTGGCTTTGATCACCTGTGCTCCCAAGCCTTCGGCTAGTTCGAGACATGCAATCATGGCCTCATATTCGTCCTCATTGTTAGTCAATTTTACAGTTCTAATATATTGTCTAACCACATTGCTTGTGGATGGTTTTAGCACGATGGCGATCCTGAAACCCTTTGCGTTCGAAGCACCATCCATAAAGAGGGTCCAGATTCTCGAGGATGTAGCCGAGTTTACCAATAGTTCTCTTTCAACTTCGGGTACTAGGGCAGGCGTGAAGTCAGCCATGAAGTATGCAAAAATTTGAGACTTAATGGTTGTTCGGGGTCGATATTCAATATCATACCCGTTGATTTCTATGGACCATTTGGCCAATCATCCCGAAAGCTCGGGTCAATGCAAAATATTTCAAAGTGGATAAGTTGTTACAACACATATGAGGTGACATTGAAAGTATGGTTTTAGTTTCTTAGAGGCGCTTATCAAAGCGAGCACCAATTTTTCTATCTGGGGATATCTAGTTTTGGCCTCACCTAGGGTCCGGCTAACATAATAAACAGGAAATTGCGCATCTTTTTCTTCTCGGACTAGGACTCCACTTACCGCTATATCTAATACTTCTAAATACAAGTAATGTTGGTCGTTCTCGGCATGTGAAGCAGCGACAGATTCGATAAGAACCGTTTAAGATCTTCCAAGGCTTGCTGGCATTCCGGAGTCCACATGAAGTTACTATTCTTATTCAGCAACGAGAAAAATCGATGGCTCTTATCAGAGGACCTCTAGATGAATCACCGCAGGGTGGCTATGCGCCCGGTTAACCTCTGCACAGTCTTTACGTTGTATACTACCATGATGTCCTCGACATCTTTGATCTTGTCGGGGTTGATCTCGATTCCCCGGTTGGATACCATGAATTCAAGAAATTTGCCTAACCCGACCTCGAATGTGCATTTTTCCGGTTTCACCTTCATGTTATATTTCTTCAATATACTGAATATTTCCTGCAAATTCTTCAAATGGTCCTCTGCCTAGAGGGACTTAACTAGCATGTCATCAATGTATACTTCCATAGATTTATCTATTTGTTCTTCGAACCTCCAGTTTACTAAGAGTTTATAAGTGGCACCGGTATTTTTTTAACCCAAATGGCATTATATTATAGCAGTAGGTACCATATTTAGTGATGAACGAGGTCTTTTCCTAATCATCCGGGTTCATCTGTATTTGGTTGTACCTGGAATAGGTAGTGAGAAAACTGAGGATCTCGTGGCCGACCGTGGCATCGATCATGCAATCGATATTAGGTAGAGGAAAAGAATCATTGGGGAATGCTTTATTTAGATCATTGTAATCTACACACATTCTAAGTCTGTTTCCTTTCTTAGGGACTACTAGTACATTTTCAAACCATTTGGGGTATTTTACTTCCCGGATGGACCCTATTTTAAGAAGTTTAGTTACCTAGTCTTTGACGAAAGCATGTTTGACCTCGGATTGGGGTCTTGTTTTTTGCTTCACCGGATGGAACTTTAGGTCCAAGTTTAGTTTATGGGTGGTGATTTCCAGTGGGATCCTTGCATAACGAGATCAGACCAAGCAAAACAATCCATGTTAGCTATAAGAAATTGAATAAGTCTTTTTTTGAGATCGAGAGTTAACCTCGTGCCTAGGTATACCTTTCGTTTGGGAAGATGTTTGATCAGTATGACTTACTCCAGCTCTTCGATCGTTGATTTGGTGGCGTCGAAGTCATCGGGGACTATGAAGGATCGAGGGACCCTATAATCATCATCTTTGTCAGTCCCCTTCTTCTCTGGTTAGGTCGAGGACGACGTCTATGATTGATATTTGTCCTGTTGTTTTCCCTTACAATTTGACCCCATCGTCGATGAGAGTGCTGATATCGAAATTACTTCATCGACGACAAACATTTCCTTTGCATCGGGTTGTTCCCCGTAGACATTTTTGACTCCCTCTGGCGTCGGGAAATTTAGAACATGGTGAAGGGTCGAGGGCACTGCCCTCATGTTGTGGATCCACGGCCTCCCGAATAGGGAGTTATACCTCATATCGCCCTCGATAACATGGAACTTCGTCTCCTGGATGGCCCCGGACACGTTCACTAGAAAAGTTATCTCGCTCTTTTTGGTTTCACATGCCATGCTGAAGTCTCTTAGTACTCGAGCCGCGGGCACAACTTGATCCTATAGGATGAGTCGTTCTACGACCCTCGATCGAATGATGTTGGCCGAACTAGCTGGATCAATAAAACACGTTTAACTTGAGTCTTATTCATGAGTACAACAATTATCAGTGCGTCGTTATGGGGTTGCATGATCCCTTCTACGTCCTCGCCGTTGAAGGACAAGGTTCCTTCTAGTAGTTGATAACTAGGGATTTAGCCTATTATTTGCTCTCTTTTACTTAGGTTTTGGGTAAAAAATGCGTAAAGGTATTCCCGAAAATTAACTTAATGCGCTTGCTTGTAGGTTTTGGTCAAAATGAGGCAAAGAAGTCAAAATAAGCTCATGAAGGAGTCGAACTTGCACAAACCAAAAGCTGGAACTGGACTGCTGATCGCGATGGAAAATCGCGGCTGCGTAGGGTTCACCACAGAGGCGGGTACTACTACGCAGTCCACAATATTGAGGTTCATAAAAGGTGCATTTTAGAGCAAACACCACAGCTAATCACGCTATAAAATAGGGGTCGCGAAACCTTTGACGCGACTGCGATGGGAATTACACTGACAGCGATGATTGAGATTCAGAGGCCTTGAAATCTTGGCTCAAATGAAGAACGCGGCCAACGTCTAATTTATGCGGCCGCGAAGTTACCAAACGCGGACGTGGTGGTAATTCCGCTGGGAGCATAATATGGGTTCAGAGACTGTGCAAGTGAAGCCTAATTGAAGAACGCAGTCCGCGTCCATAATACGCGGCCGCGGTTGAAGCTTACACGAACGCATATGAATTTATGCGATCCGCAAAACCTAGTCCAGTCCAAGACCTGATTTGAAGAAACACGGACCGCGCTCATTATTGCAGGGCCGCGAAATTCCAAGCGTGGATGCGCCTGTTATTACGCGGTCAGCGAAACCTCTGTAGGGGCATTTTTTTCCTGAAATTTCAGTTGTGTATAAATAGAGCTTCTTGACATTTAGGTCAAGTTTTGTATTAGGGAGCACGTGAACAACCGCTATTTACCATTTTGAGTAATTTTAGAGTAGTTTTAGCTTCTATCTTTAGATTTTCTTCTTGTATTTGAATTCTATGGCTTATATTACATCTCCATCTTTGATTTCTACCATTATTATGAGTAGTTAGAGCCTATAGCTAGGGTTGTGACCCAACCCTAGTGTGGGTATTTAATGGGTCTTGAATTTTAGGGCTTAATTATTTATGGGTTAGTGATATTTAGCTTATTTCATGCTTTAATTGTAGAATCAATGGTTGCAAACACTGATTCGTGACTTTTTTACTTAGGAACTTCTTGAGAAAGATGGCCTAAGTTTAGGAAAAGTAGGCTAACAAGGAATTGAGGTGAATTCAAGAGATTGATAGCCCCAATAAAAGGGTTAAACCTAGAAATAGTAATACCCGATTTTAGCCAATTTCACTTGCATTGCTTGAACACCCATTTGGGCTTGAGAAAGCCAAATCGGGCAAAGTCACTCAAACTACCGAGAGGTATAGAGTGAGTATGTGTGAAGGTTATATCACGGCCCCAATTATAACAAGATTGACTTAGATTCTTAATCCCATTAGATACTCGCCTAGGCAGAAGTCACTTCCCTAGTGTTTTTTATCATTTGAAAAACTCTCACAAAAACATTATACTTAGATTATTTTTAGCAATCAATAACATTAAAATTAGAGTACAAACAATCCCAACTATGGTTAGAGGTGTAATTAGAAACAATACTCACAGCTAGATTAGTTATAAACCCAACTCCCAACCAATATTAACTCTCTGTGGATATTGATCATGACCTATCGGGTAAAACTGCATCGACCACTCCTCGCTGATTTATAGTGGTGTAGGGTTGGAACCGATCACTTTTTGGCTCCGTTGACGGGTAGTTAAACGGTTTTGGCTATCTATCTGACTAGTTGTGTGTCTTGTCTTTCTTTCTTTCTATTTTACTAACTTTTGTGTGTTAATCAGTTTAGGTACAAAATGACTGATCCTCTCGGCAATGTTCTCGCGGGGGAGGAGGTAGATGATAATGGTAATGATGAGGTTCATTTGGTACCTCAAGCTCAAGGAAGAGGCCACCAGGCCAATGATAACATTCCAGACCCTCCCCACCTCCTCCACGGGCAGCTCATCGGGTGCTTCCAAATGAAGGTTACGCAAGTGTGATTGTCCCACCCTGAATCCAGGCGAGAAATTTCCAGATTACAAATGTTATGTTGAACTCATTGGAGCAACGGGTATTCTTCACTAGCTCTCCCCATCAGAATGCATATAAATATCTATAGGGTTTTGTAGATACCTGTTGGGGAAGCAAACAGAGAAATGTGTCAGAGGATGCATTGAGACTAAGATTGTTCCCTTTTTCACTTAGAGGGAAAGCTTTGGACTGGCTAGAAAGGCTTCCAAACCATTCTATCACAACGTGGGATGAGTTGGCTGAATATTTTATATCCAAGTTTTTCTCACCGGGACATATGGCGGCATTAAGGGATAAGATCTTACCCTTCAAGCAGGAACCTAATGAACCCCTACATGAAATTTGGGAGTAGAACTACAAGGAATGCCCCAAAAATGACATTACAGAAGCAATGATCCAATAAACATTCTATCGGGTATAAACAT
The DNA here is from genome assembly GCA_005239495.1 of Nicotiana undulata. Taxonomy (NCBI): domain Eukaryota; kingdom Viridiplantae; phylum Streptophyta; class Magnoliopsida; order Solanales; family Solanaceae; genus Nicotiana; species Nicotiana undulata. The sequence goes on from MDKH01110580.1 coordinate 40,541, forward strand.
GACCAATCAATGTGTAGTAAACCAGCTAGCAGGGGGTAATTTTATGAAGCTGACGTATGCCGAGGCTTGTGATATACTTGATGAGATGGATGACACTTCCTGAGCTTGGAAAAGTCGGGCAAATGTTCCCCAAGGTGATCCTAATGTTATTAATCTTCACAAGGAACTTCAAGACCATGGACAAGCCATCGTTGAGTTGACAACAACCATGAACTAGCTAGTTTAAGCATAACTTCAGCAAATTCAGGGACCAAAGTAAGTAAATGCAATGGAAGGGGTCAATCTAATGGTCAACAAGAGGAGACAGCATGGTCAACAAGTGCAAAGCAATTAAGATCAATATGAACAAAGTGGAAGTGGCTACAACCAAGATGATTCTTATGATGACCAAAGTGTGGAAGTTTTGTATGCCTACAACTATCAAGGACAACGGAGAAATGCTCCAAATCAACAATGGAGATCACAAGGGAATAATCAAAATTGGAACAACCAAGGCCAAGAAAATTGGAACAACAACAAAAACTCAAACAATTGCGGAAACAACAACTAGAATTGGGGTGGCAATAAACATTGGAATGGAAAAAACAATAACAATTGGGGAGGTAATGGAAATCGGGGGTCGGGATTTCAAAGGCCCCCGATGTAACAACAACCCAACAATCCACCTCCATATCAATCTTAAGGGCAGAGTTCTTCAAATAATGAAATGTGGCGGATAGAGTATATGTTCAAACAAATGATGGAAATGAATGCCGATTCCGATGCTCAAATTGCCTCCCACACTACTTCCATCCGCAACCGTGAAGTAAAAATGGGTCAAATATCTCAAGCATTGAACACTCTCCCAAAGGGGGCTCTACCAAGTTACACGGTGGTAAATCCGAAGGGTAGGAACAATACAGGCCATGCCTAGGCGGTGACCACAAGGAGCAGTAGAGGTGGTGAAGCAAGTACCTCCAATCAAAAGAAAGTTGTGAGTGATGATGTTGTGGTACAAAATGATGATGATACAATATTTTATTAGCAAGTGAGTGAAGAGAATTTGAATTATGAGGTGAGGATCGATATTCATGACAACGAGGAGGAGACTCAAAATGACATGAACCTGTTTAGGGAACACGTGATAGACATACCGAAAATGGTAGTGTCAAAAGCCAAGGCTCCTTTTCCAAGGCCTCATCCACCTTATCCTAAAAGACTTGAAAAGCAAAAGATGAAAACCAATTCAAAATGTTTATTGAGATGATGAAAATCATGTCAATCAATGTGCCCTTAGTGGAAGCTCTTGAGAAAATGCCGGGATATGCCAAGTTTATGAAAGACTTGGTAACTAAAAAGAGATCTATGGAATTTGAGACTATAAAAATGACTCATCAAGTGAGTTCTATTGTGCATTCAATGGCTCCCAAGCTTGAATATCCTGGCGCATTTACCATTCCTTGTACCATTGGGAGTGCGGATTTTGCAAAGGCCTTGTCTGATTTGGGAGCAAGTATAAATTTGATGCCTTGCTCCGTTTTCAAGACTATGGGTATTGGTCAACCGAGAGCTACTTCAATGAGATTGAAAATGGCAGATAGAACAATGAAGAGTCCGCTTGGTATTACTAATGATGTTCTTGTCTGAGTTGACAAGTTTATTTTCCCGCTGATTTTTTGATTCTCGACTGCGAAGTTGACTATGAGGTGATATAATATTGGTAAGGCCTTTCCTAGCAACAAGGAAGGCTTTGGTTGATGTGGAAGCAGGGGAGCTCACATTCCTGGTGGGCGATGAAAATATTGTATTCCACGTGTGCAAATCAATGAGGCAGCCGAATAGTAATGAAGTTTGCTTTGTTGTGGATCTTGTGACGGAGGTGATAGTTGATGACACGAGTGCAATGATCAATGTGGAAGACCCTATGGAAGCTATTTTGTTAAACCATGAGGATAAATAAAGGGATGTCTTGGTTGAATGTGCAAATGCCATTCAAGGAATGAGATCCTACTCATATGGGCCCCGTAAACTCTCCTTGGATTTGGAAAATCGGAAGACTCCACCGACAAATCCCTCAATCGAGGAGCCACCAACATTGGAGTTGAAGCCTCTACCCTCTCACCTCAGGTATGAATTCCTAGGCCCATATTCTATATTACCTGTTATTATTTCTGCTTGCTTAACCAAAGAGCAAGTAAACTCTACTCTTGAGGTGCTTCAAAGAAGAAAACAGGTAATTGGATGGACCTTAGCTAACATTCGGGGCATAAGCCTCGCCTTTTTCATGCATAAAATACTTGAGGATGATGCAAAACCTTCCATGGAACATCAAAGAAGGTTGAACGAGGCTATGCAAGAGGTCGTCAAGAAGGAAATTATCAAATGGCTTGATGCAGGGGTGGTGTATCCTATTTCGGATAGTGCATGGACTTCACCAGTGCAATGTGTGCAGAAAAAAGGAGGTATGACTGTTGTGACAAATGAGATAAATGAGTTGATCCCTACTAGAACTGTGACCGGATGGAGGGTATGTATGGACTACCGAAAATTGAACAAAGTGACCCGCAAAGATCATTTTCCATTGCCCTTTCTTGATCAAATGTTAGAAAGACTTGCCGGACGTGCCTACTATTGCTTTTTGGATGGGTACTCAGGGTAAAACTAGATTCTCATAGACCCGGAAGACAAGGAGAATACTACCTTCCCATGCCCGTATGGAACAATTGCATTCTCACGGATGCCATTTGGATTGTGCAATGCACCCGCTACCTTTCGGCGGTGCATGATGGCTATATTTACGGGCATGGTGGAGGACTTTCTCGAAGTCTTTATGGATGATTTCAATATTGTTGGAGACTCATTTGAAGAATGCTTGGGAAATCTTGACAAGGTTCTAGCCCGATGTGAAGAGACAATTTTTGTGCTTAATTGGGAAAAATGCCATTTTATGGTCGAGGAGGGCATTTTCCTCGGCCATAAGATCTCAAAGAATGGAATCAAAGTGGACAAGGTGAATATAGAAGTAATTTCAAAGCTACCTCCTCCTACTTCCGTCAAGGGAGTTAGGAGTTTATTTGGTCACGCGGGGTCTACCGAAGGTTCATTAAAGACTTCTCCAAAGTGGTGAATCCCTTGTGCAAGTTGCTAGAAAAGGATGCAAAGTTTGTGTTCAATGAAGAGTGCATGAAGGATTTTAAGCTCTTGAAGTATAAATTGACAACAACTACAATCATTACCACACCCAATTGGAGCTCACCCTTTGAGCTTATGTGCGACGCAAGTGACGTTGTGGTAGGAGCGGTTTTGGCGCAAAGGGTGAACTAGATATTTCATATGGTGTACTATGCAAGCAAAATGATGAATGATGCCCATATTAATTATACAGTGACAGAGAAAGAGTTGTTAGCAATTGTGTTCGCTATGGAGAAGTTTAGGCCTTATCTCATGGGTGCCAAAGTGATTGTTCACACCGATCACGCGGCACTCCGGTACTTGATGACCAAAAAGGACTCAAAAGCTAGATTGATGAGATGGGTTTTGTTATTTCAAAAGTTTGACCTCGAGATCATTGACAGAAAAGGAATTGAAAATCAGGTAGCGGATCATTTATCCCGTTTAGAAGAGGAAGGGAGGCCCAAAGATGGTATTGAAATTAATGATACATTCTCGGATGTGCAAATCCTCTCGGTTTCTTTGAATGGTATGCCTTGGTTCGCGGATGTTGCTAATTTCCTTGTTACTGGCATTGTCCCGTGTGATCTCTCTTCTAACCAAAGGAAGAAACTCAAACGGGACAGTTTGGACTATTATTGGGATGATCCCTATTTGTTCAAGATTTGCAATGACGGGGTGATTCGTATATGTGTCCCAGAGGATGAGCAAATGAGTATACTTAATGCTTGTCATTCCTCGCCCAGCGATGATCATCACGGTGGGGTGATAACTGATTCCAAGGTTCTTAGATGTTGTTTTTATTGGCCAACCCTGTATAGAGATGAAAGTGAGCTTGTTAAGAGATGTGATGAATGTCAGAGAGATGGGGGAATATCAAAGAAGAATGAAATGCCTCTCACTACTATTCTTGAAGTTGACATTTTTTACGTGTGGGGAATAGACTTCATGGGGCCTTTTGTGAGTTCGTGTGGCAACAGTTACATTCTGGTGGCGGTTGATTATGTTTCCAAGTGGGTTGAAGCCATGTCTTTTCCCAACAACAAAGCCCGGAGTGTGCTGGAGTTTCTAAAGAAAAATATCTTCACAGGGTTTGGTACTCCTCAGACAATTATCATTAATGGGGGGTCTCATTTCTGCAATAGGGCATTTGAAACTTTCCTTGCAAAGTATGGTGTCAATCACACGGTATCAACTCCTTATCACCCCAAGATAGTGGACAAGTGGAGGTCCCAAACAGGGAAATCACAAGCATATTGTCAAAAATAGTGAATGCAAATAGAACGGATTGGTCAAGGAAGCTTGATTATGCGTTGTGGGCTTATAAGACTGCATATAAGACTCCAATCGGTATGTCTCCGTACCGGTTGGTGTTTGGGAAAGCATTCCATTTTCCGGTTGAGCTAGAACATAAATCCATGTAGGCCTTGAAGAGGTTAAAGTTGAGTGGGATGTTGCAGCAAATCTCCCGGTGGAACAACTCAATGAGCTAGATAAGTTTTGGCTTCATGCCTATTCAAGCTCATCATTGTACAAAGAGAAAATGAATTACTTGCACGACAAATATACCCGAAACAAGGAATTCAAGGAGGGTGATTTGGTCCTTCTCTTCAACTCCCGATTACGTCTGT
>ML269842.1:0-10164 GCA_005239495.1 Nicotiana undulata
TAAATGCTAATTGAGTTTCTATTCTATTCTCTCGCAGATGGCGAGAACGCGTGCTTCCTCATCCACCAATCAGCAGCCCGATCCTCCAGTTGTAGCTTCTACGAGAGGCCGAGGCCATGCTAGAGGCTGAGGCAGGGGCAAGGCTCAGCCCAGAGCAGCAGCCCCAGTAGAGGACCCACAGGTAGACTTTGCCAGTGAGGTTCCTGCTCAGACAGTTCCGATTGGACCAGCTCAGGTCCCAGAGGGGTTCATTTCCACCCCGGTACTTCAGGACGCTCTGGTCCGCTTAGTTGGACTTATGGAGAGCGTGGTTGAGGCCGGTCCACTTCCTATAGCACCAGCTGTCTCTCAGGCTGGGGGAGGGGCCCAAACTCCCGCCACTCGCACACCAGAGCAGTTAGCTTCACAGTTCCATACTCCAGCACCTCAGACAGCTGGAGTAGCTCAGCCGAGTATTGTAGCACAGGCAGTTGAGGGAGCAGCTATGTCTGCCGATGCTTTGTGGAGATTGGATCGGTTCACCAAGTTATTTCCTACTACTTTTAATGGTGCACCATCAGAGGAACCCAAGGATTTGCTAGACAGTTGCTATGAGGTTCTTCGGAACATGGGGATCGTGGAGACCAACGGGGTCGACTTTGCTACATTCCATCTTTCTGGTACCGCCAGACATGGTGGACGGATTTTTGCTTGACCAGGCCAGTTGGATATTCGTCGTTGTCTTGGGCTCAGTTCTCCGAGTTATTCTTGGAGAAGTTTCTACAAGTTACTTTGAGAGAGGATCTTTGTAGGCAGTTTGAGCGTCTCCAGCAGGGCTCTATGACAGCTACCCAGTATGAGAATTGGTTTATCACTTTAGCCGACATGCTATCATGATAATCCCAAAAATCGAGAGAGGGTGAGGAGGTTTATTGAGGGACTAGATCAACCTATTATACTCTAGATGGCCAGAGAGACAAGTACTGATATTTCATTTGAGGAGGCGGCTAATGTGACCAGGCGGATTGAGATGGTATTGTCACAGGGCAGTGGTCAGGGGTCTGACAAGAGATCTTGTCATTCTGGTCAATTCAGTTGTGCCTCATCTGGAGGCAGAGATTCTTTTGGCAGAGGTCATCCTCCTAGGCCATTCCAGTCAACACTACAGGTATCCCGCAGTGCACCACCAGCTCCTATCAGTGCACTGCCGCTTCAAAGCTTCCAGGGTGGTTATTCTGGTCGAAAGGAACATTTTCAATGCAAGCAGCCTCAGCAACCGAGATCTTTCACTCTTGGTGTTCCAGGGAACATTTCCAGGTTTTGCCCCCGAGCTTCTGGTGGTTCTCAATATCAGGGTTCCCGTGTTATGATTCTCGCACCAGGTGCACCCCTACCCCCTCAGCCAGCTAGGGGTGGAGGTCGAGGTGCTAGAGGTGGAGGCCAGACAGTTAGAGGTGGAGGACATGCTATGAGAGGTAGAGGTCAGCCTGCAGTGGGTCACCATGGATTTTGTGGTTGGACTTCCTCGGACCTTGGGGAAGCATGATGCTATTTGGGTGATTGTGGACCGGCTGACCAAATCAGCTCATTTCATTCTTGTGTGGACTACATATTCTTCTAAGAGGTTGGCCCAGATCTACATCTGGGAGATAGTCCGGTTGCATGGTGTGCCGGTGTCCATTATATCAGATCGAGGTCCTCAGTTCACCTCGCACTTCTGGAAAGCCTTGCATAGTGAGTTGGGTACCCAGTTAGATCTCAGTACAGCATTTCACCCCAGACGGACGGGTAGTCCGAGTGTACGATTCAGATTCTTGAGGATATGCTCTGTGCCTGTGTGATGGATTTTGGAGGTTCATGGGATCGATACTTGCCTCTTGCAGAGTTTTCTTATAACAAAAGCTACCAGTACATCATTCAAATGGTGCCGTATGAGGCTTTGTATGGTAGACGGTGCAGGTCTCCAGTAGAATGGTTTGAGCCGGGCGAGGCCCGATTTTTGGGTACAGACTTGGTTCAGGATGCCCTGGACAAGGTGAAGGTGATCCAGGAGAGACTTCGCGCAGCTCAGTCCAGGCAGAGGAGTTACGCGGATCAGAAGGTTCGTGACTTGGCATTCATGACTGGTGATCGGGTTTTGCTTCGGGTATCGCCTATGAAGGGCGTCATGAGATTCGGGAAGAAGGGAAAGTTGAGTCCGAGGTTCATTGGCCCTTTTGAGGTGTTGCAGCGGTTTGGGGAGGTTGCTTATGAGTTGGACTTACCTCCCAACCTAGAAGGATATCATTCGGTATTCCACGTTTCCATGCTCCGAAAGTATCACGGTGACCCGACTCATGTTTTGGATTTCAGCTCAGTCCAATTGGACAAGGACCTATCATATGTTGAGGAGCTTGTGGCTATATTGGACAGGCAGGTCAGGAGGCTCAAATCGAAGAATATTGCCTCAGTCAAGCTTCACTGGAGGAGTCATCCCGCTGAGGAGGCGACTTGGGAGACTGAGCAGGATATGCGGAGTCAGTACCCTCATCTTTTCAAAACTTCAGGTATGTTTCTATACTCGTTCGAGGACGAACGATTTTCTCAAGATGGGGAAAATATAACGACCCGGTCGGTCATTTTGAGAGTTAACACCCCGATCCCCTAATAACTGCTCCTCCCATGTCTATTTATGTTATTGAAACTTGTTGGAGCGTTGAGTGGTGAAATTCGGTGTGATTTTGGACACTTAGTCCATAAATATGGAATTTAGCTTTTGAAATTGGGTCGTAGCTAGAACTGTATGAAGACGGATCCGGAATGGAATTCCGTCGGCTCCGTTAGCTCCGTTGGGTGATTTCGGGGTAAGGAGCGTGTTCAGAATGTGTTTTTGAGGTAGGTTGTAGATTTAGGCTTGAATTGGCTAACGTTAGAATTTTGGCGATTTCGGCCGATAGATGAGATTTTGATATCGGACTCGGAATGGAATTCTGAAAGCTACAGCAGGTCTGTAATGTTATTTATGACATGTGTGCACAATTTGAGGTCATTCGGATAAGTTTAGACGTGTTTCGGCATCGGGTGTTAATTCTAGAAATTTCATAAGTTCTTAGGCTTGAATCTATGCATATTTGATGATTTTGATGTCATGAGACGTGTTTTAAGGCTCGACCAAGTTTGAATGAGGTAGTAGGGTCAGTTGGTAGTTTTGGTTGAGGTCCTGGGGGCCTCAGGTGTATTCAGATGCTCAACAGGTTAGTTTTGGATTTAAGAAGGCATCATATTTTGTTGTTCTGGTTTTCTCCTGTGCGTTCACATGGGTGCAGTCGCGAACGCATAGGCTTATTAGGCTCCAGGTATTTTTAGTGCATCGCGTTCGCGGTTGGCTGAGTGCATTCGCATAGGTCTGCCAGATGCTGCATCGCGAACGCAGGGACTTTGTCGTGTTCGCATAGCCTTGAGCTAGGGTCCCAGGGGTTTGGGGGTCTTTACCCTTCGCGTTCGCAGGTCTGGGACCGCGTTCGCAGAGGGATAGGAAGTGGAGGCCCACGATCGCAGGCCCCAGCCGCGTTCACATAGAACATTTTCTGGGCGCGTGGTCTTTACCCTTCGCGTTCGCGTTTGGCCCCCTGCAGATGCATAGTTCATCACCTGGGCAGATTCTTTAAGACCCAAAAACTAGGGTTAAAGCCTATTTTCACCATTTTTGAATTGGAGAGCTCGGGAGGGACGATTCTTGGAGGCTTTTGCACCTGGGTAACTTGGGTAAGTGATTTCCATCCATTATAGATCAAATTCCATGATTCTAATCTTAATTTCATCCTTATATTTCGAAATTTCTGGGTAGAAAATGGAAAAAATGGGAAGAACTTTATAGACCAAATTATTGAGTTTTGATTCGGTGTTTGACCTCCGATTTGAGATATTCTTGCATGGTTAGACTCGGGGGTGAATGAGTGACCGGAAATATAATTTTTACCCGATTCCGAGACGTGGGCCCGGGGGACTTTTTGGGCGAATTTCCTAATTTCGCGTATTAGCTTAGAAATAATTAGCTATTTTGTTCCCTTGAAGTGATATTTACATTATGCAATCGAATTGAATAGATTTGGGCCACCTGCAGTCAAATACTCGTGGCAAGAGCGTGGTATTGAGTTGATTAGCGCACACATGGTAAGTGGCTTGCCTAATTCTGTGTTGGGGATTTCCCTGAGGCATTTTTATATTAATTTTACTATGTGGGCGCCGTGTACGTGAGGTGACGAGTGCGTACACGGGTCATTGTTGCTATAATTCCACTTTTCCTTCCATGGCATGTCTTATTTTCATTCATATATTACTGTTTTCACTGTTTTAACTGAGTAGTTGACTTAGGAATAAACATGTCTACTTGCCTTTACTTGTTCCCCTCTTATTTGCTACAAATTGAACCATGCTTAGATAGTTTTACCCTATTCTTGTCTATTATTTTTCTTGAGCTGTTTAATTATGCTATGTCCGACGTACATTCTGCATTGCATGTTCTGCTTATTGTTACTACTTATTTTTCACTATTCGAATTTATAACTGTCTTATTGTATTTTCAAACTCAGTAGAGCCTCAACCTGACCTCGTCACTACTTGACTGGGGTTAGGCTTGACACTTACTAAGTACCGAATGTGGAGTACTCACGCCCTTTCCTGCGCATGTTTTCCCCATGTGCAGATCCAGGTACCAACACTCAGTACCGTGGCTAGGCGCATACCAGCAGCTGATTCTGGAGACCGCGAGGTAATTCTGCCGCGTCCGCAAAATCTCACGTGTCCCCATCTACTCTACTATAGTCATAGGAGATAGACATACATACCTTTTCTTATTTCCGTTGTATAGAGCTGTAGTTGTATAAAGCTTGTGACTTGGTGATATTCCAGCTTTTGGGAGAGTGAAAGCTGTAAATGCCGAGCGGCCAAAGTTTTATAGTTATTGCTACATCTTTACTGTTTTATTACTGTTTTGTCTTATTTTTCACATATTTTAGGCTTACCTAATCATAGGAACTAGGTGTCGTCACGAATCCATTCGGAGGGTTAATTCGGGTCGTGACACTTAAGTTGTTAGATTTCATTTCTTCCGCACTTTGCTTTCTAAATGTTCTTGTAAATCACTATTAAATGCTAAATAATAAAGGAACAAGCTAGAATAACTGGTAATGTTGACTTGTCTAGCGGGTTCAACGTTAGACGCCATCACAATCACGACGATAGAATTTCGGGTCGTGACATTTATACCCTCTGGAACAAACTTACCATACAAAAGGTTGGTGCAAACCTATTTATTTTTTTTAATACAAAAAGGTTGGTATTAGCGACAAAGGTGTATTTATTAGGGGTATGACACAATTTTCAGAATCAACGTAGGAAAATTCGTGGTGATATAATATATATCTATGGTCCCTTAAAAGTTAAGCCAAAAGGAAATTGCACAATGGCTCTCAGCTTATATATTTCTTCAGAAAATACGTAATTGGAGTTTTATATGTCAAAACTAAAGTACACAAGAGGGGGGAAATGCTTACTTTCACGCCTCAAAACTGGAGGAGCGAGACATGGCACCCAATGCTTTAAAACTTGTGACCGGTAGAATAAATATAGGGGTCGTTTGGTAGGTGTATTAGAATAATGTTAAATAAGGTGTATTAGAATAATGTTAAATAAGGTGTATTAGTAATGCAGGGTTAGTAATGCGGGGGTTAGTTATACATACATTATTTCTTATCCATTGTTTGGTGTGGTGTAATAAAAATTAAAATGCATTGCATAATTTTTAAGAAAATTAATTGTTTACAAAAATGTCCACCATATTATTTAACATCAAGGGACTTTAAGGATAATTTTGTCTTTAACCATGCTAATGCATGTATTAATAGCCTTTGTATTGCTAATGTTATGGTTTTTTATGCATTAGCTATACACCGGATAATACAAAATATGATGTATAACTAATGCTTGTATTAGTTATACATAGGTGGAAAAGATATATCAAATAAAGTATTACTAATACGTAAAATTAATACATGCATTATTTTCTTTAATACCTACTACCAAACGACCTCTAGTGTGATTACGACAATTCTGCTAGCAATCATAATCCCATCCAAGGAGACCCAAATCATGGATGACTATTTAATCGCACAAACTAATATAGTTACGATCAAACTAATATATATATATATATATATATATACTAAAATGTCCAAATTGGTTTTCTAGTTAATTCTAATGTCCGGAAGTCATGTTGTTGCGCAACATGTGCACCACCGTGGTAGCTGGACAAAGCCCGTGGAAATCCTACGTTTTTCTTGGGGCTTTAATGGCACTCACGTGTGCGTTGATTATTGGCATTAGAAAATGGTATCTACATGATCCAGCATAGAGGGCATAGAGATGCAGGAGCGTCTTGCAGAAGTTTTTACGACATGCTTGAACGAGATGAGTGAAGACGAAGTTCAGTTTCCATGCGGCCATAAATTTCACCAGCATTGGAAATGAATACTTAAAAATTTAGGAGGTCTCAAGTAAATCAAATAAAACTAACTCCGCGTGCGCATCACGTGCATCTCGTGTGTCACTTTTGAAATATCTTATATATTGTCAAAATCTATGTATGACAATCTTATATATTGTCAAAATCTATGTATGACATATAAAACAAATTAAAAAGAAAAAATTCAAATTTAAAATGATAATATGTATATATACACACACAAACACACATACATACATACATACATACATACATACATACCTCCATAGGTACTGAAATGTCCAAATTGGTTTTCTAGCTAATTATACTGTCCGGAAGCCATGTTGCGGTGCAACATGTACACCACCGCGGTAGCTGGTCAAAGCTCGTGGAAATCCTACGATTTTCTTGGTGCTCTAATGACACTTATGTGTGCGTTGATTATTGACATTAGAAAGTTGAGGGACATAGAGATGCAGGAGCGTCCTGCAGAATTTTGTATGATATGCTTGAACGAGATAACTGGAGGCGAAGTTCAGCTTCCATGCGGCCACAAATTTCACCCGCATTGCAGCCATTAATGGATGTCCAGATCTGCTACATGCCCAATCTGTAGCATTTGTAAAACGAATAGTGCAATAAAAGCTTAATATATATATATAAACGGTGGTTGTTGCATTGGATTTTATTAATATTGTTTCGTCTAAAATTGCGTTGAAATCTTTAGTTATTTACTAATGAAAAGAATATCAAATTTCAAATAGTTTTGTAGACACATGGCGGAAGGGATCTCCTCCCAATGGAAAGGATCACAACTTCTTAAAAAGACACTTTAAATATGAAAATGGCTTGTTATAAATATAGATTATAGGAAAATCGATTTTATTGGGATGTGATTTTATTGGAGTTGGTTTGAGAAATCAATACTTAAAAACTTAGGAGGTCTCAAGTAAATCAAATAAAACTAGCTGCGTGTACGCATCACGTGCATCTCGTGCGTCACACATGCATCTTCTATTTATTAGTAAATACTTTTGAAAAATCTTATATATTGTCAAAATATATGTATGACATATAAAACAAATTAAAAGGAAAAATTTGAGTTTAAAATTATATATATATATGAAATGTCCAAATTAATTTTCTGGCTAATATTATTGTCCAGAAGCAATGTTGGTGTGCAACATATGCACCATCATGGCAGCTGGTCATAGCCCGTGGAAATCGTTCACTTTTCTTGGGGCTCTGATGGCACTCACGTGTGCGTTAATTACTAGCATTAGAAAGTGGTGTCTACATAAACGTGCGAAGAGCGATATAGAGATGCAGGAGCGTCCTGCAAAAATTTGTACCATATGCTTGAATGAGATGAGTGGAGGCAAAGTTCATCTTCCATGCGGCCACAAATTTCACCCGCATTGCAGCCAAATATTATAGAACGCGTACTAAAAGTAGTAGAATGATAAACTTTCAATTTAGTAAATATTCTAAAACTACTTGATACTGAATATGTATAAAGTTTAATAGTAAATTTATCAAAACCAATAAAAGAAGAATATAATACACAATCCAAACCAACTCGGAAATAAAAGTTATGAAACGAACAAAATAGAACTAAATATATTGGGTGTCCAAAGGCAACTAATTTTATGTTTGCTGGAAACATCTAACTACTTTATATTATTACCACCTCTATATGTAAATTAATTTACTTCAAAGTAGAATAGAAGAGTCATAATACAATTACAGACTCTCTTTTCCTAGTTATCTTTAACTAACCATTGTTCCTAATAATGTCGGTTAAAAAGTGTTCCTATTCATATGAAATTAGTATGGATTTGAAACTCAAGAAACGATAACATTTTAAATTGTTGAATAGTTGAACTTGAACTCTTGTTCTATTAAAGAGAAGGATTCAGAATCCAATACAAAGTTTAAATATTCTATTGTTAGTGATAACGTTCTTTAATTAGTGATTCCGAAACAATAATACATAGAGATGTAAGGGCATAAAAGTTAGTTAATATTTAGGGATATTTTTATCATTCAATATTTAGGTGAAACATTCGTACTTTTATAATGCGTTGCACGATGATAATAGCACGTAAATATTCAAACAGGTATGTATAGGCCGGAACAATAAATAAATTAATAAAAATTAATGTTATTACGTTATCATAATAATCGAATTTAAAGTGATGAAAATATTATATGTACTTATATTTTAGAAATAATTTGATTGTATCATATTTTATTGTCGATGTATTATATGTACTTATAGTGTATAAATATGAACGTCATTATATCTTACCCATGATCTCTTTGAATGTGGTTATGTAATTCTATGTTAAAAGTTCAATTGCTTCTCCAAAAAATATATTTATTATAAAATATTCTTATCAAACATATCTATCTTGAAAGACTCCTCAAATCACTTGAATGCTATTTTTACGTTGAAACTTTATCCAAATATGATGGCAATTTTCCATTAGGATAATAGTGTTGTGGCAGATCCACATTTAATTAATTAAGGGGTGTCAAAGTAAAAATTGCACGGGGCGTCCTATATGATCGCCTTATTTAACTTATACACATATTTTTAAAATTATTTAACTTATACCCTAATTTTTACATTTGCAGGTGCCTCCTTCTTCCTGCTACCTGTGTAAAACTTCAGCTTATTTAGTGTTGAAGTTTTTACAAATGAATTTTCTTATACTGTGATATTTGCCTAGTTATTCCAAAACATCATACTGTTTAATTTTTTTATTAATATTTTGACACTACTGAGTGAAAACAATTAACTCCATTTTTGAATTCTTAAATGCAATAAAAGACCCTAGATTTTAAACCTATCAGATTCCTTGCTCTAACACGATCTCAATTTAACTCTTCCGTAGATGCATATCTTCCATCTCTATTTTAATTCTTTATCATAAAAGAAAGAAAGACTAAAAGAAATTATTACTCGGAAAATAAGAAAATAATTTGATTCAAAATAACATTAAAAAATAAAACTGAACAAGAAAAAGAGAGGAAACCACATGACAAATCGATTTTAACCATGATATTGATATTGCCCCGATTGTGTCACTATAGAGCAGATCTTCCACACTCAAGATATAAGTGTGCAAACTTTGAAGCTTCAAGCCGGTATATATAGCAAAGACATGCAGAATGTCACAAACTGAAATTGTTGACAACTTTGAAAAATTGAGACTTGAAACAAATTGGAGTCCGTTGGTGATAACAGCATTGACGAATTCTTGAACCAATTGATCTTCAATAGCCAAAAATATTATCTGTCCCTGACTTTGCATAATCCTTTGTTTAAGTAATTTGTGTTTAGAATGGACGAATAATTAGCATCTTTATCTTATCTTTATCGAGTATAACATATAGATATGATAGGTCTCCTTAAGTTTTATCTTAAAATTCGCCTTGAAGTCTTTAGATTAAAAGAATTAGGATTCTATCTGTCACGACCCAAATTTCCACCCTTTAGGCCGTGACTGTGCCTAACGTTGAACCCGCTAGGCCAGCCAACGTATAACTTGCAATAGCAATTTAAAATCATTTAACACGGAATAAAATGCTAACTTGTCAACTTCAACCAATTCCCATCACATAATGAGATAATAGTGGGACAACCATTTAACCAAAAATCGATAACATTTTTTTTTTTTTTTTTTTTTTTTTTTTTT
>ML269845.1:0-37297 GCA_005239495.1 Nicotiana undulata
TGGCTTGCCTGACTTCTCCGTTAGGCGCCATCACGACCTGGACCGGTTTTGGGTCGTGACAACTCTTCGGCATGATTTATTTTGGAACGAAGTGCACAATTTACAAAAATAGAAAAAGTTCTTCAAATACAGTGAAGTATGATATCTGATTAATCTTAAAATTACTAATTTTAGCATCTAGTAAACAGTAACATCAATATTAATCCATCAACCCAAATTAAACATTACTAACACATAATTTGAACAAGACTGCATAAAGAAAATTCTCAATCACAAAATTGGTCTTCAACTTTAATTTCATCAACTACAAAAAGGAACTAATTTGCAAAAATCAATTTTATATTCAAATATATCCAGTTTCATATTAAACCGCCTAAGTCAATACACTAAGCAAGTAGAAGAGAGAGGCATAGAATAAGAAGAGCAAAAGAAACGGAGTTGCATACAAGAAGAAAGAATCATCATTTAACCAAGAAAAGAAGATCATCTGAGATAGCATCAAGCCGAGCACAAAACAGATCTGGGCTGCTAATAAGGAGGACTGTTAAGCCTTCTAGCATAGGTGATGCCTTCCCAAGGTCTGGTCTCTTCGGTACAGGTACGGACTTTGAGAAGACGGCCTTTTTCTTTGACTGTGTGGAATAAGAGCGGGTCCCTTTCATTTATCAAGACTAGATAAACCAAAGCAGTCTACGATTGCCGGGTTTTTTAGGAATGGAATTTATAGGAAGATTAGCGGAACCGCCAGGAATCAGTNGTGATATATCAATAAGGACATGGACAAAAACAGAAACATAAAAACATGGATTAAAACAGTAAAACATATATGATTTTATTTGAAAAAACAAAGAAGATACAGAAAGGGAAGGGGGAACCAGTAAGAGTGGTTTGGACAGATTCCGGTGACTTGCCGGAATTTTGGCCAGACTCTGGCGGGCTTGGAAATGGTCCAAACCTGCATGAATCGATAGCTCTCATCAAGAGCTATCGACTCATGCAGGTGTGAGCCATTGGGGATCCTTGAATCAGTATGTATAAGAAATCTAGGGTTTTGGATTTTTAGATTTGAAATTGGAGGCTTTTGGGTGGTTTTCAGAGGAAACTAACGCTAGGAGGTGGTTTAGGCGACGAAGGAGGTTGTAGGGTAGAAATTTGGGGTCGATTGGTAGAGCTCCGCCGCTGGTGGCAATTTCTGGCCGGCGGAACAAGGCGGGGCAGCGGCGAAATCCGGTGACAGTTGAGAGAGAAGAAAGATAGGCGGGGTACGGGGTATTAGACTTTGGAGTATGAGGGGTAGGGGTTATTTGAGACAGTTTTATATTAAGTGACAAGCTAGTTCGCAACCGTTTGATCTAACTTGATCAACGGCTGGGATTGATTCTAATTAAAAGGGGTCGTTTTGGGTGTGATGGGGGGCTGGCTGGATTGGGTTGGGGTATTAAATATTTTGGGGAGAAGGATTTTGGGCCTGGGCAAGCTAGCCCAGGTCCAATTTTAATACTTTAGCTTAATTGATTATTAATTTATTTAATTAAACTAATTCTAATTACCTTTTTTTACAAATATAATAACTAATTTTGACTTATTTTTGCCTAATTATAAACTAATCGATAAATTAATTAAGAGTAAAACAATTAATTTGACACTCATATATTTTAAAGAATCAATTTTCACAATTTGTTAGGAAAAAATGACTAAATTTAGCAATCAGTTATTAAACTACATTACATCAAATAATCAACATTTGCTTTGTTATTTAATTTAATTAATTATCCATAATAAATTCGTAATTCCTTGATAATAATGATGCACCTAATTATGTGACCTTAATAATTTTAAAAATGAATTATGATTATGTAATGCAAAAACAATTCACAGATAACACTAAAATTTGACAAAATGTATAAAATTAATTTATTTTATTGAATTTTGTAGGAGTGTATGGTAGGTGAAAAATCACGTGCTCACAGTTGCCCCTATTTGCTCGGAAACACGAAGAGTTTTCGGGCAAAGACAAAGTGAGCAATCATGAACGACATTACCCATTCGCATACTCCATGTGAAGCGTTTTGAATAGTTTGACTGAACCCTGCTTCAAAGGTTGCCTACATATCCTTGGCTATAAAGCAATCAGGTCAGTGTAGTTCTGGAAGTTTTGGTAGCTGGGACTACCGGTAACTGTGATTTAACTGTGGATGTTGCTGTTGTTACTGCTGCTGAGCTCCTTATTACACCAAAGTAACAAAATAAAAGACTATCTAAACCTATCAACTACTAGTTACAAGATTCATATGTAAGGCTTGGTCTTGAGTCCTGGACTTTTGCTGACTCTGACCTGGATCTTGATGCTTGTTAGCCGCAGGTGCTGGTCTCGTCTTATTGTTCTTCGGATCAAGGTAGGATATACAGAACGGATGACTTCAATCTTGTCCTGAATAGTCCATGTCTTCCCCGTTTCTGCACTTAGGATTCAACCTTCTTTTTTATCTTTTTGTTTTTATTATTTTGGATCGAAACTTCTTCTTTTGGTTGTCTTGAGTCCACTGTCATAAAAAATGCAATCTGCGCAAAATCAACAGCAAACGAACGAAATTTTCTGCCCAGTTTTCACTAGGAAAATTTCGTGAGTTATTGTAAGGAAATTTATACTACTTTATTATTGAAAGTGGTGAAAAGCCGGGAATGGTGTACCCGGAGTTGCTGTAGACTAGGGAGTGGATACCTATGCCTAAAAGTAAAATCAACTAGGGATTGGAGACCCTATGTTGGAAAAGATCGACAAGTTATGTTGTCGTCAAGAAAAGATCACTAGGTTATGCCGGTGTCTGGGGAGGGATCAATGGGTTATGTCGTTGTCATGAAAGAGATCACCAGGTTATGCTAGTGTCTGGGAAAAGGTCAACAGGTTATGTTGTTTCCAGGAGAGAGATTACCGGGTTATGTCGATATATGGAGAAGATCAACAGGTTATGTTGTTGTCAGGAAAAGATCACCAGGTTATGCTGGTGTCTGAAAGGTCAACAGGTTATGTTGTTTCCTGGAAAAGAGATCATTGGGTTATGCCAGTGTCTGACAATGGTCAACAGGTTGTGCTGTTGTCAAGAAAAGATCACCAGGTTATGCTGGTGTCTGAAAGGTCATCAGGTTATGCTGTTGCCTGAAAAAGAAGATCACTGGGTTATGCCAGTGTCTGGAAATGATCAACAGGTTATGATGTTGTCAAAAAAAGATCACCAGGTTATGCTGGTGTCTGGAAAGGTCAACAGGTTATGTTATTGCCTGAAAAAGAGATCACTAGGTTATGCTAGTGTCTGAAAATGATCAACAGGTTATGTTATTGTCAGGAAAAGAAAAGATCACCAGGTTATGCCGGTGTCTGCTAGGGAGTGGGACCCTATGTTGGCATCAACTAAGGAATGGAATGTCCTTGGTTGGAAAAGATTTGGCTAGGGATTGGGGACCCTATGCTACTTTAGGTTTGAATCATTTTCAACTTCATTTATTTTTTTTCTTTTTCTTTTCTCTTTCTCTCTTTTTTTTATTATTTTTTTTATTTCCATGCATGCGGGGAAATAATGTTTGGAGGAAACTTCCCTTTTTTGGAGTCAATGCTACAGAGCTCCTTCTAGCCCTCGCGCAATTTTCTCTCGGTTGAACCTGCTTTTGCACGGTTGCTTTCGAGTTGCACTTGTTTCTTATTTTCAACAAAGAACAATTTGTTAGTTTGAAACGTTGGTTGGTTTTGCGGCCTTGATTATTTCAACTGTTTGATCTCGGCCCTTTTGACGAAGATCTCAACTGCTTGCTCGTTTGCTGGGGATTGGGTTTCATTTCTAAACCCGGGGATTCTGGCTTTCTAGATTTCATCATGGTGATCGGTCACGTGAGACCCAACATTTCAACTTTATTTTGCCTTTGTAGGCCTTTCACTTGCTTCTTCTTTTTGGGGTTTGCGGAGCATCGGTAAGATTCAGGCCCCTTAGATTTGCTGCAATGGCTAGTCGCGTAGTACTTAACTTTTTCGATTTTATTTTGCTTTTATCGGCCTTCCATTTCTTCCTCATAGCACTTGGAGTATTTTGGCCTTTCAAACTTTGTCGAGATGGTTAGCTACGTGGGTCTCAACCTTTCAACTTCATCTTCCTTTATAGGCGCTTCGATTTAATTTTCTCCTTTCAAGGGTTTTGAGTTTGAAGCATCGGCCGCTAAGGCCAGTGGGGATCGACTTGATGCCCCTGACGAGGCTGGGTGCCTTTTTCATATTAGCTCGTGTCAAATGAGATCCTGTAAATCAGTTTTGCCATCATTTCTTTGCCTTAGTTTCGGAAACAAGGTTAGACCGAAAGGGATTTGAAAGAAAATAAATGACAGAATGGGCAATGAATTTAAACAAAAAGGTATCCCTTTTGGGGGAAAGGAAAGAAGGACTTATCTGGAGTGCATGCGGACTTCAATAAACATGACATGCCTTTTGGACTGGATGCCTGATCCGTGTAAACTTTCCAACTCTCAAATCTTCATCACAACTATTACCCCGAGATCGAGAAACCTTGCCCCGGACTGTATCCATGTCAGTGACCCATTATCCTTTTTTGATCAGTGGCGCCCTTTGTGGGTTTTCGCCAGCTTACCTCTCTTATTTCTCTTCTCATTGTCGCCTTGTAGTGCTCTTTGCGAGTTTTCACTAACAAGACTCTCTCTCATTTTCAATTTCTCTGCTTACCGTTGCCTCACGGTGCCCGTGTGGGTTTTCACTGATAAGACTCATTTTAATCTCTCTCATTTGTTTGTATTAGCTCCAAACGGTCGTATCCTCCAACTTTAGATATCTTTGCCGAATGATCGGAAGGACTTGAACAGGTTTTTTTGGGTGAAAAGAATTCGTATTGAATTACAATTTTGGAACCTTTCAGGCGAAAACATCGCTGAACATATCAGAACATTTTCCCAAGCTTAAACTCTTGGGGAAATGTGGAATTTTATTTTGGTATGACTGAACCCCAGAGAGAGGCTGCCTACGTATTCTTTCGGAATCAAGTCAAACGTAGTTCAGGGAACTTTTGTTTTTGATTTTTCTTTTGATTTTTCTTTTGTTTTTCATTATCTTTTTTTTTCTTTTTTTTTCAGGTTCCGAAGAGGGTAATCAAAGAAAAGTAACTGGCTCAAAAGTGTTTACAAAAGTTGGGTAGTGTTTGGGGTAGCGTGAATGAAAGCCTTCGTTATTTCGATCGGGAGCATCCACATTATGAAAAGGTCAAACATAGTACCTTTTGACTGCATCTGCATTGACAGCCGTTTCGGGATCATTTCCTTCGATGTCCCCCAAGTACAATGCTCCTTTTGGTAACAGTCTCCTTATGATGTATGGAACTTTCCAATTCGGGGCGAATTTTCCTTTCGCCTTTTCATGGTGTGGGAGGATACGTCTCAGGACGAGTTTCCCCACTTCAAAGTTCCTAGGCCGCACTTTCTTGTTATAGGCACTGGCCATTCTTTGGTGGTACAACTGCCCGTTGCAAACTGCGGCCATTCTTTTCTCATCAATCAAAGTTAATTGTTCTAGTCGGGGTTTGACCCATTCGTCATCCTCAATTTCAGCTTCGACAATGATCTGAAAGGAGGGAATTTCAACTTCTGCAGGTATTACGGCTTCCGTGCCATAAACTAATAAATAGGGCGTAGCTCCAACCGATGTGCGCACGATCGTGCAATATCCCAATAATGCGAAAGGCAATTTTGTCGTGCCATTGCCTAGAAGTTTGAATCATTTTTCTGAGGATTTTCTTGATGTTTTTGTTTGCTGCTTCAACGGCGCCATTGGCTTTGCGCCGGTAAGGGGTGAAATTGCGGTGCGTGATTTGAAACTGTTCACATACCTCCCTCATCAAGTTACTTTTTAGATTCACGGCATTGTCGGTAATGATAGTTCTTGGGATACCAAAACGACAGATGATATTGGAGTGCACAAAATCCACCACCACTTTCTTAGTGACAGCTTTGAATGTGGTTGCCTCGACCCATTTTGTGAAATAATCGATAGCAACCAAGATAAATTTGTGCCCGTTTGAGGCTTTTGGCTCGATCGGTCCAATGACATCCATTCCCCAAGCAACAAACGGACAGGGGTATGACATGGGATGCAATTCTGAAGGTGGTGCATGGATCAAGTCACCATGTATTTGACATTTATGGCATTTTCGGACAAAGATGAAGCAATTTTTCTCCATGGTCATCCAATAATACCCTGCCGCAGGATTTTCTTTGCGAGGACGTCCCGTTCATGTGGGGGCCGCATACTCCTGAATGCACCTCGTTCATAATCTTCTCAACTTCTTTGGAATCCACGCACCTTAACAAGTTTAGATCGGGAGTTCTTTTGTACACACTTCCCCACTTAGGAAGAAACTGCTGGCGAGCCTTCAGATGGTTCTCTTTTGGTCCCCGTTGGCCTGCTTCGAGTATTCTTTTGTTTTCAAGAACCTTTTGATATCATGATACCATGGCTGGACATCGGCTCTATTTCGACCGTGTTGCAATAACCATGTCTTTCCCGGATTTGAATCTCCAGGGGGTCAATGTGGGCATTGCCCGGATATGGCAGCATTTCAGCTAAGGTGGCTAGTGCATCTACTAACTCATAGTGGCATCGAGGAATATACCTGAACTCGACAGCTTTGAATCGCTTGCTAAGATCCTCCATATGTTGTCTATATGGAAGGAGTTTAACATCCCGAGTTTCCCATTCTCGCTGAGCTTGCTTGATGATCAAGTCAGAATCTCCCATGATCAATAATTCCTCTACATCCATGTCAATTGCCATATTCATGCCCATTATGCAGGCTTCATATTCAGCAGTGTTGTTTGTACAGAAGAACCGAAGAGGAGCGGTGGCTGGATAGTGTTGTACTGTGGGCAAAATCAAGATTGCCCTAATCCCAACACCTTTTGCATTTACAGCTCCATCAAAAAACATTTTCCAAGTGTTGGTGTTTTCTGGGATTACCTCGACTGAGTTCACTTCCTCATCCGGGAAGTAAGTACTTAGAGGTTGATATTCGTCATCGACAGGATTTTCAGCTAGGTGATCCGCCAAAGCTTGAGCTTTCATCGTCGTGGGGGTGACATAGACTATGTCGAACTCGGTGAGCAAGATTTGCCACTTTTCTAATCTCCCGGTGGGCATTGGCTTTTGGAATATATACTTCAAAGGATCCAGTCTCGTGATGAGATAGGTGGTATAAGCCAACAAATAATGCCGGAGCTTCTGAGCAACCCAAGTTAAAGCGCAACAAGTTCTTTCCAACAATGTATACTTGGCTTCATAGCTTGTGAATTTCTTGCTCAAGTAGTATATGGAATGTTCCTTCTTCCCGGTCACATCATGCTGCCCGAGAACACACCCGAAGGAACTTCCAACACCGTCAAATATAAGAACAAAGGCCTTCCTGGTTCTGGTGGGACTAATACCTGCGGGTTCGATAATTCTTTGATCTTGTCGATAGCGTCTTGGCATTCGTTTGTCCATTTAATTGTTGCATCTTTCTTCAACAACTTGAATATAGGCTCACATGTGGATGTCAACTGCACGATGAACCTGCTGATGTAATTCAACCTACCCAGCAAACTCATGACCTCTTTCTTGGTTCTCGAAGGTGGAAAATCCCGAATAGATTTTATCTTCGTCGGGTCCAGCTCGATGCCCCGTCGGCTGACTATAAATCCTAGCAACTTCCCAGATGGAACTTCGAAGGCACACTTGGCCGGATTCAATTTCAAATCATATTTGCGCAGACATTCGAAGAATTTTATCAAATGCTGCACATGTTCGTCTTGTGTCCTAGATTTAATGATTACATCATCCACGTACACCTCAATCTCCTAGTGCATCATGTCGTGGAAAATGGCGGTCATGGCCCTCATATAGGTTGCCCTGGCGTTCTTTAGACCGAATGGCATGACCCGGTAGCAGTAAGTGCCCCAAGGTATGGTAAAGGCCGTCTTCTCTGCATCTTCTTCATCCATCAAAACCTGGTGATACCCAGCATAGCAATCTACGAACGACTGTATCTCATGTTTAGCGCAATTGTCAACCAGGATGTGTATGTTTGGCAATGGAAAGTTGTCCTTGGGACTTGATTTATTCAAATCTCGATAGTCGACACACACTCGAACTTTCCCATCTTTCTTAGGTACCGGGACCACATTAGCCATCTAGGTGGTGTATTGGACCACTCGGATTACTCCAGCTTTTAACTGTTTAGTGACCTCTTCCTTGATCTTGTCACTAATGTATGTTTTAAATTTCCTCTGCTTTTGTTGGACGGGTGGAAAACCGGGGTCGGTCGGAAATTTGTGCACCACCAAGTCAACACTCAGTCCGGGCATGTCGTCATAAAACCAGGAAAATAGGTCTTTGAATTCGAAAAGAAGTTGGATCAAAGCGTCCCTAGTTCTTTCATCAGTATGGATACTTATCATGGTTTCTCGGACTTCTTCTGAATTACCCAAATTAATCGGTTTGGTTTCGTTTAAGTTTGGCTTAGGCTTATTCTCGAACTGTTACAATTCTCGATTTATTTCCCTAAAAGCCTCATCTTCATCATATTTCGGTTCTTGATTCATTATTTCTTGGTTAGACAGTGTATCAAGATCTGGGCGTGAAGTCCGCAGGCATGTTATGTTATAAAAATCCGCATTATTAGAACTAAAAAGAGAAAATAAGAGAAAATAACATAAACTAGGAAGAATAAAGAGAGAGGTTTATAGACTATGAAATATCAATTTCATTTCATTGAATTTTGAACATAGGAGGGTTTACATCAGAATTTGAAAGGCAATAAACATAAAAACACTCGAGTTACACCCTGAAATAACTCGAAGTGCAGAAAGGATGGCAAGGCTGGACTACCGGGACTCCCTCCTGACGGGGAATGGGGTAGCCTTCCAGTTTTGGAGCTTGGCATCAGGCCCCATATATTGCACTTCACCAGTGCTTGAGCCTTCTCCTAATTGGACCATATGAGCTTCATGCAACATCTGTCTCATTTCCCCACAAATATCTTCTATTTCCTCGGTCGTGAAGGTTTCCTCTTCTTCCTCTATGTATTTCGGCTCGACAAATGATTCAGTGATGTGCGGGATTGGCTGAGGCAACACCCAACCATCCTTCTTACGCTGGTCAGCCTATTTTTCATCATCGGGAGTAGCTTGAAACCCAATGCCGATGAACTTCTCACTGGTAGGCAAGGTGATAGGTTCTTGATGCCTTGCAAGGACGCCCCGAGCCCTTTTTCGGGTTTGTACCCATGTTTAATCATTTCGCTAGCGACCATGATGGATGCATTTGATAGGAAGGACTGAGGACAAGGAGTTCCTTCCTCACATTGGTCTGCAACCACAATCTCGAAAGCTTGTTAGACGATATGCTAGCTACCTTCTCTTTCTTCCAGGCAAGGGAATGATGGATCCCTGTAAATATACTGTCGTCTTCTCCATGGACCGCAATCTCCTGGTCTTCATGCTCGAATTTAACCATCTAGTGGAGGGTCGAGGGTACATCTCCTGCGGCGTGGATCCACGGCCTTCCCAGGAGATAACCAAATCAATTTCTCCTATTACGTCCCTCTTGATGCCGTCGAATGCACGGACACACACATTGTTGGGTCTAATTCTCTCAGTTCCAATCTCCATTCTTTCTAGGGTTGAGAGAGGGCAAATGTCGACCACAGATCCTCCGTCCACCATAACCGTTTTTACGTAATACCCTTCACATTTGATGGTTAGGTGGAGAGCTTTATTGTGAGAAGACCCTTCTGGGAGCAAGTCATTCTTGCTAAATGAGATACGGTTTACCTCGAAGAATCGTTCCGCCATCCTCTCCATTTGTTCAACTGTAGTTTCGGTCGAAACATAGGCTTCATTAAGCGTTTTGATCAGAATATTTTGATGTGCACTTGAGCTTATTAGCAAATATAGAAGTGAAAACTGAGTGGGAGACTCTCTGAGTTGTTCAATCACAGCGTATTCAGAAGTTTTCATCTTTTTAAAGAATTTCTCTGCCTCCTCGGTGCTGACGGGCTTTTTAGGCGGAAAGCGCTTTTGTTTGTTCTTGTTTAGCTCTTTCAGGTTGAGGTATCTTTCAGATGAGTTTGCTTCAATCACTTCCCCTATGATCTCTTTTCCTTTGTAAGTCATCACCGTTTTGTTGTAGTTCCAGGGGACGGTAGTGGTATCCTTTATGAGAGTCTGTGATGCACAGCTAATAACCACAGGCTCATTCAGCCTTGGTGAAATTATTGGCCCCCGCGCCACATACGCCCCCTTCGGTATGTACATCTTTGGGACATTCAACATAGCTTTGTTGTATTGCAATCTTCTGGGAGGGCTTAACACGAATTGTTCCTTCTACATAAAGAACAGCATCTTTAGAAGGCCCTGACTCTGTTTTGGTTTCAACCTTTCCTGTGGCTTGAGGGACGGAGTTGCTTTTCTTCACCTCTTTAGCTTGCTTGGGCGCCGCTTTGGGCTTTTTCTCTACATCCGCAATGGCGATGATATCTTTTAGGGCTGGATCAAAATCTCGGTCTTCACAAATCATACCAATAATCGGACAACGGGTTATTGGTCACGTTGGGAGCTTCTTCATCCCTTAGTACCACCTTCTTTTATTCTATTAGGCTCTCAACTGCCCGCTTGAGGGTCCATAAATTTTCAGTATCACGTCCCTCAGCCCCTGAGTGGTAAGCACATCGGGTACCTGGTCGGTAAGAGGGGGATTCTGGGTTTTGCCTGTTTTGGGGTACAGGCTGCAGCAGACCCATTTGGACCAGCTTTGGGAAAAGGTTGGAGTATGATTCTCCAATTGGTGTAAAGTGGGTTCTTCTGGGTGGCTTCCGGGGATTATTTTGTGGAGGGCGAGGATTATATGGAGTTTGGCGAGGAGGTGTTTCTGGATGGTGGAGCTCGGTTTTTATTATAGTTCTCTTGGGGCCAGACATACGGCTGAGCATTCATTATTGGGTAGGGTTGAGGCATCACGGTATATGCCGCATCCTGGTGGGGATAGTAATGTAGTAATGCCGTGGGGCATCAGAAAAGTAGCCTCGGGGCTGACGGGAGTTTCTTACACTAGAGGCCATCATTGCCGCTTTCTCTTTCTTCTTTCTATTAGCGACACTCCCTGGCCTATTCTGGATTGCCTGGGAAGTTGCTCTTATGGCCGACTGTCTCAAGATGCGACCGGGTTTTAGACCATTTTCAACCATCTCTTCAATCTTTATCGCTTCTGCGAATGGCTTGCCCATGGCGGACATCATATTTTGGAAGTAGTCGGCCTCCTGGGCTTGTAAACAAACACTGACCATTTCAGTCTCGTCCATCGAAGGCTTGACTCTAGCAGCTTGCTCACGCCACTTAATAGCGTATTCCCTGAAGCTTTCTGATGACCTTTTTCTTGAGATTGGACAAAGAATTCATGTCGGGCGCTATGTCCACGTTATATTGAAATTGTCATATAAAGTCCCGAGCCAAGTCGTCCCATATATGCCAGCGGGATATATCCTGGTCCATGTACCACTCAGATTCAATCTCGGCTAAGCTTTCTCCGAAGTAGGCCATTAAAAGCTCTTCCTTTCCACCTGCTCCCCTTAGCTGGTTGCAATACCTTTTTAGATGAGCTATGGGATCCCCGTGTCCATCGTATTTCTCAAATTTGGGGGTTTTAAAACCGAGAGGCAGGTGAACGTGTGGGAACATGCATAAGTCGGCATAGGAAACACTTTTATGTCCACTCAGACCCTGTATGTTTTTGAGACTCTGCTCAATGCTTTTCATTTTTCGAGAAATTTCTTCCTGCTCGGGGTTCTTCACAGTTTTGTCTTGTCCCACGGTAGATTCGTACCGAGGTTATTGAGGGTATGACTTTTGGAGTGACATTAGATGTGTCTATATGGAATGGCGGTGTTTGGAAGGTAAAAGCCGGTGGCTCAAAGCTTGGCCCGGAGACTGTTGGCGGTGTCGTGGCAGAGATTAGTGGTGCGGTAAAGATGTTGGAAGATACACTGGAAATAGTGCCTGGAGGCGAACCTCATAAGGCCTTCCGGCGAAGTGAGATGACATAGATGGGTACCTGAACGGGGTGGCCGGGTAACTTATAGGGATATTGGAAATTCCGCTCGTTCGGGGAATCAACTCGGGGAAACCAGGGATGGTGCTGGGTGGTTCCCTACCATTTGACCAGGCGACCCACATTTCCAACATGCGGCAACGCAGAATTCTATTTTCTTCAGTCGTGGCTGACTCAGATGCCGGGATGACCGAGCTTGGGTCATCCTCAGAGGAATTGATGATGGGTAGGTGACCTTCCGATGTCATTTCGACACTTCTTTTCGATCTTGTGAAATACGGGTGTGAAGCCAGATTAGCGCAAAAACCAACCACCTAAAAACAACACCTCAAAGAGTGAACCACAAAAATGTTAGATTGAGGCATTTAGCACATAGGGAATCGCATGTTGGGGGTATGCAATGTACCTAGGCAGTTAAACATTTTCTACATGATTTGTATCGGTTGAGTGTTTCATCCCGACTTTGTTTATCAAACTTGAACTTTCTTTTTCTTCTTTTTTGATCTTCCCTTTTCAATGATTTCTTTCTTTTCTATTTCGAATTATTTTCCTTTTTAGGGGTATGATCGAATCCTATGTGGATTGCCTACATATCATGACGCCGCGTGAATCAGATCATCACGTAGTTCAAGTAATAAATACAAAAGGAAATAAACATTCTGATTTTCAAATTTTCATTCATTAGATAAAACTTCTAATTTCATTCATTACAAAAGACTTTAACATACGTTCTTGGAAATTTAAAAACTACAAAAGACTCTGGCATACGTTCTTGGAAATTGTTAAAAACTATAATAGACTCAAACAGACTGCAACAGGAAAACGAAATACAGACTCGAAAAGGACATCAAGAATACATAAGTGCCTTTACTGCTCCAGGGGCCCGTGGGACATCATTCAGTCTTGCCACGGGCCTACGTGCCATGTCTTGCTGGAGGCGGTACAGGTCATACATTATCTTGTGGATGAAAATCATTACCGCTGCAGAGAAGGTCGTCCGGGTCATATCTTCACATTCTTGACATTTTGTAACTATATAATCAGCAATTTCTCTGACCCTCTGCCTGATGACACCCTTTTCCTGGAGTAAGCGCCCGAGCTGTTGAGATCTAGCCTCTAAAACCTGGGCGTCCTTATGATTCTGTTCTTGCAACTGTTGCAAATCTTCCTCCAACTGAGCCATCATTGTGTAACAGTGTTCCCTTTCTGCCTTGAACCTCTTTGCTTGTTTAGACATTTCATTCTCGAGGGTGGCTACCTTTTCTTTCAAGCCTGTAACTTCTTGGTCATATTTCCTTTTCAGCTTTTGAACAAACTCTGCCCTTTCCTCTGCATTTCTTGCCAATTTTGCCCGAGCTCTGACCAATTCTTCTTCAGATTTGTCCAAATCATCCCCGTAGTTGCACATTTTTTGCCTAAGACTATTGATAAGTCTTTCATCAGCTCTACTTCTTTCTGGGTTTTCAGCAGCTATTTTCATTTTTTGGGTCTGGGCCCGGAGGGCTTCCTTTACTTTGGTCAACCTATTTTTCTCCCCTTCAGCTGTGGCGGCTTGTAAAGTGTTTTCAAATTTGATTTCCCTGATCTGGGCTTCCAACTTGCTTATGGTAGCTCGGTAGTTTTTCTCTTTTTCCAACCAACCCCAATGCTCTTGTGTTTCATCAGTGAATTGTTGCACGTGGGGTATTTTTGCGGGCCGTTCATGCTCTTGATTATCTCTACCCCTTCTACCATACCAAGTGGTGTATCTAGGCTCCACCTCTCCTCTGGAAAAATCTCTTACCCGAGTCTATGGCTCCAAAAATCTACATTGATGCTAGATTTGGCGAACCCTGTCTTCTGGAAATGCAACTCTTGGGCACAATCCGATGACTTGTCGACTGAGATCTTCATCATGTGGAACATTCTACTGCCTTCCTAGTCGTCGTAAGACCCGATGTGGGGCATACGGTTGAATACTTCGGAGGCCCATCAACAGAAGGTAACACACCTTAACTGACATATGGATGACTTCGCCGACAGGGAGCCACCCGAATGTCCACTCGATTTGGTTGGCAGTCAAAGAACTCAAGTGTGTGAACCAGGCTTCTGTGCCCTCTGGAAATTTGTGACCTTCTACCCGAGTCCCATGTTCTTCAATACAATTTAAACCAGTCAAACCGTAATTCATGTAGCCCGGGCGATGACAGAGGTGCTCAATCATTCAGATTTTTAGGAGCAGGTTGCAACCCTCGAAGAATTTTCCCCCGGATTGGAAAACAGTTAGGGCACGGTAGATTTCGGCTAAGACCATCGGTACAAGAGTGCCATTAGATTTTTTCATCATGAAGTCGGCCATCCCCACTAGTCCAATATCCATACATCCGTCACTCCTTGGGCAAATTAGGGTACCCAAGAATGCTACCACGAAGGCCAATCCCCGGTAGGCCTCCCATTTAGTTTGGTTCCCGTGGTGAGTCAAACCAGTATTGCCAGCTTCAAATCCCCGAGGATCTTCATAGCGACTGTACAGGAAGTAAAAGGTGCAGGATCCCTCAGATAGGTGCGGATCTTGGATTTCCCGGCTAATGCTCAGAAGGTCTAGGAATTTGTGAGGAGTCACAGCCCTGGGTAATACCGGATCTCGGCTTCTGAGATTTCCACTGAGTCCAGCATACCTCGCTATTTCTTCTAGCGTGCGTGTCAACTCGAAGTCCGAAAAATGGAATACATTGTGAGCGGGGTCCCAGAATGGTATTAGTGCTTCGATGATGTCCAACCTCGGCTTAACCTTTAAAAGGCCGGTAAGCCCGCCCAAAGCTTTTACCATGGAACTTTTACTGACTTCCCCTAGGTCTCTCCACCACATATGGAGTCCCACGGGAATTTCCTCGACAACTTTAAAGGGAATATTTTCGACAGTGCTCATCCTGCACATTTATTTAAGTGATTGGTTAAGAAAAAACAAAGCCATGATTTATTTTTTGACCAAAGATAAAGGTACTATTTTTGTAAAAAATTTATAATCAATTGGAAACGGACCATCTTTGCAAATACGGCCTTTCCGCACTTCGGGAAGGAAATTTTTAGGGCTGTGTTTGCTAATTGGGTCAAAAAATTTTGAAAAAGACCATAGGTAGCTATTCTTGAAAAAACAATCTTTCGGCGCCCCATTGGGACATTTTGGCTATTTAGACAAGGACGACGTCACCTAAATTTATTTACGACCATAATTTGTATTTTGATCTTTGAAAAATATGGTTGGACCCGATGAGGGTTGCCTACGTATCCCACACCGGTGAGAATCGAATAATCTTGACACAATTTCGAAAAATATGCACAGACTCATTTCATTTTTGAAATACTATTTTCCTTCCTCTATTTTTCAAAAGGTTTTGGCAGAGTTTCGGGATGATTTTGAATATCGGGGTTTTTCAAAAATCGGATAAATTTCCTATTCTATTTCTCCCTTGGTTTTTCTATAATTCTCTTTTATTTAGCCGGTCAACAAACAAACCAAAATAAAATATTGTACACATAGCAAGTAAGATTCATCAGGATGGTCTTTTATTTCGGGTTCACTTTATCCTAGACGGACCCAACCCCTGTGTTGAGTCCCCTAAGTCAAATGCATGTGATGCAAATAATCGTTCCTACTAGGGATCCGGCATGAGGCTATGTTATACTAAGTTTAAATCCTGGGGTTTTGTTCTAGACCGGGCTTACCCAAGCGGACAGCTCGAGCCGAGGTCGGGGCAGCGTACCGGGAATATAGAAGCTTCACCGGCTTTGCAACTTGTCTGTACCTCGTTCTAAAATTTGGATGACTCTAACAGAAAAGAAGTTACACGAAGTGCACACTTCCCAGATGATTTAGAAGACTCAGAGAGAAGAAGGGTTTCGGCACAGTTTATATGAAGTTCAGATAATATCAAAGCGGTAAAAAGCGGCAATTAGCACATTAGGTTTAAACACGTAAAATCAGATAAGGAAAGCCAAAACATAACAGTTATATAAGCTCGAATTCTTGAACCCTGAACCAGAGATTCTGGGTTCGATCCCCAGCAGAGTTGCCAGAGCTGTCACACCTCCTTTTTCCTCCCCGGGGGTAAGGGTGGATAAGGGAGTTTTTCCACTTTAAGTGACATTATTCGGATTTGGGATTTTATTAGTTTTCAGAGTCGCCACCCGGATTTTTGACGATGTTCCGGGACACCTTTTATTTATTAAAAAATTTGAACCGAGGAATTTTGACTCTGTTTTAGGTTGTCTGCGAACCAGAAATCCGAGTAAGAAATTCTGTTAATCCGGGAGAAGGTGTTAGGCATTCCCGAGTTCCGTGGTTCTATCTCGGTCGCTTAATTGTTAATATTTGGCCTAAATTATTTGGTTATTTACATGTTTTAGCCTATTGTGCATTTAGCCTATTGTGCATTTAGCCTTTTTAATTTTAACCGCTTTTAATATTTATGGATTTATCTTGAAACAAGTCACAATGGCGTGCACTTGTTGTTTTGGGACACGTCGTAACCGCGCCACATGAAATGCACCCGCGATTACAACATGTGATTTTATTATTGTTTGGAGTTAGAGTCGGGGGCACGAGTTGCCACACCTGAGTGTAGGTTATATACGGTCATGACTATGGTCGTGACAGTTAAAAATACTTATTTGAAGCAATATTCGATTATTCTCTAAGTTTAATAATTTTAATATAAAAGAGGTATTCTTAGCCTATAGGATATGTGCAAGGTCATCTAGGATTGAGTTTACTATCCTAAAGGACAAATGTTTGGGCTATGGCCATATTTAGCCCAATTTGTTATTTACCCCTTTTGGCCAAATCCTAATTTAGGTTATTTGAGATAAAAGAGATACATGGTTCGAATTAAATAAAGCCATAAAAAACGTTTAAGAGAGAGGCATGCTAACACATTTCGATAACAATAAATAAGGTAAGCTCGAATTGCGGATAAGATATCACATAAAGACAAATATAGTTCCACTACCATTGACCCATTTAATAATCAAGAGTATTTGTACATGGTTCAAGAATCTAAAAAAAAGGAAAAGCTTTCCTTAGACTTTGCTGCCAGCAATTGTTTGAAAACCAACATAACAATATTTTTTGAGTTAAAGTCACTGGATCATTTTTAGAAAGCCTTAAATCAGAAAATATTACAGTATGTAAAACTGAATCTTTGCTATTTTTCTTTCTGAACAAAAACAGTCTAGAAAATTTAAGATTTAAACTCTATCTTTTGTTGTTCGATTTGAAACTCATTTTAGTGGTGTGAAATTTCAGTAAGTTTGGGTAAATGAAATACTCATTATGCTGATATAAATGGACTGATCATAAGTTACTTAGTGTAATTACTGGGTCTAACACTCCAGACCCCACATCCTGAAATCTAGACCCTATTGGGCCTAATTGGGTCGTATTTGTGAATCTGGCCTAATTTGAATGACATTCACAGGTCTGGCCCAGATCATCATGACTTCTTGCATAATTTGCATAAAAACGAAAATTCCAGATTTTTTACAAAGAGAAAGAAAAACGCCATTGAATTAAATTTAAGTAGAGATCAGTCCATATTTACAATGATTCGGAAAATGAATGAATACATGTTGTTCGACTAACTTACAGATTTTTGAGCAAAACTGCACAAATGCAGTAAAGAAAAAAGATGAAAAGGAATAGATATATCCCTAAACTACTACTCTTTGAGACCTTTGTTTTGACCGGAACATCCAGCCTCTCTTATGCTAAACAACCAATAGAAAACCAAATTTATGCACCTTTCATAGAGTGAACATGACCGTAAAGAAGGTCAGATTCAACTCCAATAATGCCAACCAATTAGAAACTTACATTTAGTCCTTTTCATATAACTTACATTCGAAAGTACTTAATAATATTTCAGCAAACATCCACACATCCTAACATCAAATTTTTGCATGCGAATTTAAGAAGAGAAACTCAAACAAAAAAAAACAATAGATTTAACATAACAACACAAAACAGATTTCAGATCTAAAAATCTCATTCATAATAAAGTGTTACATACCTCAAAAATGAAAAGGAAATAGCATGAAGAGATCTGGACCAAATAAAGGTCCAGGAATCAGGGGTTGAAGCTCAGCAACAAATAAATCCACAGCCAACCACAGTAGGAAAAGAAAGCCCAGAGAATAGATACTCGAAAACCCAAAATCAGCAGTAAAATCAGACCTTTTAGAACAGAAAACCACAGCTACAAGAAGGACTAAACTCAAACTTTTTTTGCATTCATCTTTTGTAGTATTTGCTTATGTTTTTTCAAGGTAGTAAAGGAGGGATTTCAGATCTTAGGAGTGTGTAGAAAAGTCTATTTTTTCAGAGATAAAAGGTATGTGAAGATCTCTAAAATGTTTGTAAAAATCTCTAAAATCTGTGTCTAGAGCTCTCTCTAAAAATCTGTGTATAAGAACTCCTCTAATTCTGTGTGTATCCCCCTTTTTTCAGAGAGTGAGGTAGTGTATATATAGGGATTTTAGGATAGCATCTTATTTAGCATATTCCCTATCTTAAATGGCTGAAAAATTGTACATGTACAGCTGTCAACCCTATCCTTTTGGATAAATGTACCCTTCCAGAACATTCTGGCCCTTATCTCCTTGTGAAATTACTGTTTTACCCCTCTAAAATCTGATTTTTCTGATATCTCCTTATTCTAGAAGTTTCTTGGGTTGTTACACCCAAGATTCTTCAGTTGTAATTTCTAAACTACCCCTTAATGTCCTTAGAATTGCCTCTTAAGGTTAATCAAGGTTAAAAGGTTAATCAAGGTTATTTATTAACTTGGGTTATTACTAGGTTAAAGAACTTGAAATTGATTCAGCATTAACTAGAGATTAAGCTTAGGTGAATTATTTTAGATTTAGACTTAATTGTGATTAAATCAATTTGAGTCATTAGACTTAATCAACCAAGTTGAGTGATCAACTAATTAACCATTAGTGAAGTTGCAAATTAGCTAACTCTTAGCTTAATATATAATTAGCTTAATTATTTTTCCTAAGTTAGGAATTAATTTAGGTTAATTATTAGGTTTGGACTACGGGGAACTAAATCATGAAAAAAGAAAATACTTCTTAAAGCTTACTACATATTAAAGATAAGTTCTAATGATAGACTTGTCACTTGTTAACTACTAAGGTGACAACATTACATAAAGCCAAAAAATATCTGTAATTTTCAAACGACCACTAATATACACTTAGCACATTAATCTTTTTTTTTAAAGTAAAAAATGGCAAGAGTCTTCACCATGATTGTTTTGGAACGAAGTGCACAATTTACAAAAATAGAAAAAGTTCTTCAAATACAGTGAAGTATGATATCTGATCAATCTTAAATTTACTAAGTTTTGCATCTAGTAAACAGTAACATCAATATTAATCCATCAACCCAAATTAAACATTACTAACACATAATTTGAACAAGACTGCATAAAGAAAATTCTCAATCATAAAATTGGTCTTCAGCTTTCATTTCATCAACTACATAAAGGAACTAATTTGCAGAAATGAGTTTTATATTCAAATATATCATGTTTCATATTAAACCGCCTAAGTCAATACACTAAGCAAGTAGAAGAGAGAGGCATAGAATAAGAAGAGCAAAAGAAACGGAGTTGCATACAAGAAGAAAGAATCATCATTTAACCAAGAAAAGAAGATCAGTAGACGAAATAATGCCATATTAACAGAAAACATATACGAAATAGTGATATATCAATAAGGACATGGATGAAACAGTAACATAAAAACATTGAATAAAACAGTAATACATATATGATTTTATTTGAAAAAACAAAGAAAAGACAGAAGGGGAGGGGTATCAGTAAGAGTGGTTTGGACAGATTCCGATGACTTGTCGGAATTTTGGCCGGACTCCGGCGGGTTTGAAAATGGTCCAAACCCGCATGAATCGATAGCTCTCATCAAGAGCTATCGAATCATGCAGGTGTGAGCCATTGGGGATCCTTGAATCAGTATGTAGAAGAAATCTAGGGTTTTGGATTTTTAGATCCGAAATTGGAGGCTTTTGGGTGGTTTTCTGAGGAAACTAACGCTATGGGGTGGTTTAGGGGACGAAGGAGGTTGTAGGGTAGAAATTTGGGGTCGATTGGTGGAGCTCCTCCGCCGGTAACGATTTCCGGCCAGCAGAGCAAGGCGGGGCAGCGGCGGAATCCGGTGAGGGTTGAGAGAGAAGAAAAAGAGGCGGGTGGGGTATTAGACTTTGGCGTAATGGGGGGTAGGGGTTATTTGAGACAGTTTTATATTAAGTGACAAGCCAGCTCCCAACTGTTTGATCTAACTCGATCAAACGGTTGGGATTGATTCTAATTAAACGGGGTCGTTTTGGGTGTAATGGGGGGCCGGCTGGACAGGGTTGGGGTATTAAATGTTTTGGGGAGAAGGATTTTGGGTCTGGGAAAGCTAGCCCAGGTCCAATTTTAATACTTTAGATTAATTGGTTATTAATTAATTTAAATAAACTAATTCCATTTACCTTTTTTTAAAATATAATAACTAATTTTGACTTCTTTTTTTTTTGCCTAATTATAAACTAATTGATAATTAATTAAGATTAAAACAATTAATTTGAAACTCATATATTTTAAAGAATCAATTTTCACAATTTGTTAGGGAAAAATGACTAAATTTAGCAAGCAGTTATTAAAACTATATTACATCAAATAATCAACATTTGCTTTGTTATTTAATCTAATTAATTATCCATAATAAATTCGTAATTCCTTGATAATAATGATGCACTTAATTATGAGACCTTAATAATTTTAAAAATGAATTATGATTATGTAATGCAAAAACAATTCACAGATAACACTAAAATTCGACAAAATTTATAAAATTAATTTATTTTATTGAATTTTGTAGGAGTGTATGGTAGGTAAAAAATCACGTTCTCACAGTCACAGCCTTCCAGGTGACACCCTTTCATAAAAGAACTAAACATTATAAATGTTCAAGAAAGAATAAATTATTTCTAGAAAAGGCGCGTAAACAACTTTTTGTAGTTTCATCCCTAGTCATCACTAAGACTGAACAAGTAATGAATTCGCCGACTACCATACCAATATTCCTAAGGATTCGTGGGGTTAGAAGAATTATATCATCTAATTCTTCTAGATAATATATACATCACGTCTAACATTAGCTTTTGTTATGCATAAGTTAAATGCCCTCACATTTCACGTGTTTCATGTGCCTTTTCTATCAACATATAATCTATATATAACCAAACAATGACTACATAATTTGGAGTATTCTTAATGTAAATACGCTAGTTTGAAACCATTTGACAATATTCTCTAGTCAAATATCGCATGCCATTGTTTGGGTGTTGTTTTAGTCCGTAAATTGACGTAACAAGTTGACACGCCTTCTTTCTTTTTCAGGAACCACGAACCCTTCAGGTTGTTCCATATAAATTTCTTACTCGAAATCTCCATTATTTAAGAAGGTTGTTTTTATGTCCATCTGATGGATTTCAAGGCCATACACGGTGGCTAACGTTATTACTATTCGAATAGATGTAGTTCTCGTTACCTTTGAGTATGTGTCTAAGTAATCAAGACCTTCTCGTTGTCTTTATCCTTTGGCAATCAATCTTGCCTTATATTTGTCAATAGTACCACCAACTTTCATTTTCCTTCTGAAAATCCACTTAGAACCCAAAGTATGGTTACTAGACGCATTTTTTATCAACCAATTCCCAAGTATGGTTATTCAATATGGATTTTATATCACTATTGACTTCTTTCTCCGAGGAAGACATAACTTCTTTCAAAGTTTGAACCTCATTTTTTAACCAGAACGTTAGAAAATTTGATCCAATGGAAGTAGTTGTCCTTTGACGTTTACTACGTCTTGGATTCACCTCACTAGGTGTACTTTCCTTTGCTTCTTCCTGAGGTCGCTAACATACAGATGACTCGCATTCCTATTTATACGGATAAATATTATCAAAAAAATCAGCATTATCTGATTAGATTACTGGATTAATATGAATGTCGGAATTTTTGATTTATGAACCAGGAAATGATATGCCTTACTATTTGTTGCATATCCTACGAAAACCCATTCAATAATTTCTAGTCCAATTTTTACTCTTTGGATTTAGGAACTTGCACTTTAGCTAAGCACCCCCACACTTTAAAATATTTCAACTTGGGTTTTCTCCCTTTCCAATTTTTCATATGGAACATATTGTGTTTTTCCATGGGAAACTAGATTGAGTATTCAGTTAGTTGTAAGAATAGCTTCCCCCACAAGTTCTCGAGTAAACCGGAACTTTTCACCGAAACATTTATCATTTCATTTAATGATCGATTCTTTCTTTCCGCAATCTTCTTAGATTGGGCATGTATGTATCCGTTGTTTGAATAACACCATATGTTCAAACATATTTCTTCAAAAGAAGATTCAAATTTGTTACCCTATTGCTTTATAGAACCAACTACATGAATATCTTTTTTTATGTCACGACAGAGCCAGAATTAATAAATGGTGAAGATTATAATCTTCAAACCAATCTGACACATTCAGAATTAATAAACGGTGAAGTTTTTAATTTTCTAATTGAGTAATATCTGATACCGGATTTAATAAACGGTGAAGTTTTTAATCTTCAAATCGAATAATAAATTGGAGTAGAAAATCACAAAGATTTTAATCTTCAAACCGAGTAGAAAGTCATTTAAACTTTAACCTCCATAGTGGGAGTAACAAATCACGAGGATTTTAGTCTCCAAAATAGGGGTAGAAAATCACAAAAATTATAATTTTTCTTTTCAAATGGATTTCTTTTTGGAGCCAACACAGTGTTAGAAAGAACCTTCTCCTTGTAAGCATGAGTTTTGAAGCTATTGAAACTCTCAAGCAATTTCAATTGATCTTTCGGATCCCATGTGAGTTAGTGGCATCACAGGAACGGACAACCGATTCATTGTGTCAAAACTGTAACCAAAATATCGAAGACATTACAGTTCCATAATGTTTCCCTGTTCAAACTCACAATCTTCATTACTGTCTGACCAATCTTTGCATTAGACGATAGAAGACATATAGAAAAGAAACTGAATGGTTTTCATCATATTAGTTCCATAATACTTTAAGATGCAAAATTTCGTAGGAAAATAAGGAACCAAAATATCAAAAACACAGTACTTCCTCCCGTCCAAAATAAGTGATTTTTTGGTTGTTTTCACACACATTAAGAAATCTACTTTTTAACATTAATTAGCAATGAAATTGACCATATTAACCTTTATTATCTCTTCACATAAACACTCATAACACATACTCCAACACTATTTACTCTAAGGGCAATATTAAAAAAAAAATTAATTCATTCTTAAAATCTGGAAAAATCACTTATTTTAGACCACAAAAAAAACCAAAAAATTACTTATTTTGGACAAGAGAAAGTAATAAACAATGGTGAGTAGTTATGGAAAAACAGGAATTAAGAACAAAAGATCACGTAGGCCACCACAAACTTATCTCTTAATCTCGCAGCAAAGCGCCCCTGTGGATCCATTCTTTAAAATCTTTCTATTTTCTTTGTCGTATCCTCAAGTTTTAACAGTTGGAGTATAACAATTCCAATTCTGTATTCAAACCGCAAAGTGCGCGTCACTTCCATTTCATGTTTCTTTTTTTTTCTTTCTCTGATATCAACCAACAAATTATATTGTTAGTAATCTATGTTCGAAACTAGAAAAATCAGAAAAGTAAGAAAACGTTAGTTCATAAACAAATCGTAAAATAATTCCGAGTCCACCCAAGGTATACGGATTAAGTCCTCTCAGGATAGAACGGAATAATTATTCTGTGATAGCGGCACTTCAAATCATAGAACTTCAACGAACTCAACAAACGGAGAAAACCACACTTGACACTTATGTTTATTTAGAAAATAATGCAACAAAGTAGAAAAGAGAGGATATCTTTTCAAATCTGAAATATGAGACCAAGCGTGGAATCCAAGAGGTGTCTCTTCTCTTTCCCTGACACTAATACCCTTCATATGTTTGTCATATAGAATTTAACTTCTTTTTTCCAAACCGAATTGAAGAAGTTAAAAGGATAGATGATTCGTTTTTTTTCCTAATTAAAGCACACCTGGCTTCTGTCACAAGTAACCATTTTCGGATCATTTCTTCTTCTATTCGACGATCAAGAAATCAAAGGGCGCCGAGAAAAAGCTTCATTTTAATCCATTTGACAACTTCCATCATATGTTTTTTTTTCTCTGTCTTGCCTTTCATGTTCAAAAATAGATTTCAATTAATATCTGAAAACATGCATATTAACTGGAAGGCATATATTGTTTAGACATTCTAAGTCAATTATTATGTGAAGAAAATGAAGGATAGTATTAATTATTGTTAAAAATTGAAAGATATATGCAGCAACAAAGAGTCAATATTAGCTCCTTTGAAAATCCTAAAATAAAACCCTCCTACTTGTCGTCTAATCTGAACGTTCATTCCAAAAACGTGTTATAAAATGGAAATAGTTCTGACTAGGAGCTGTTTGACCAAGCTTCCTTTTTTTAAAAATTTAAAGTCATTTCGAATGTAGGTTAAGAGTTGTATATTTGTGGCAGAAATAGAGGCCACACAAACGTGGACCACTCCTTTCTCCATCAATATAATGAACCACTGCTCTCTCAACCTTGACTTGGTAAATAATCAACTAAATGAGACACGGTTTCAGTTTCAATATTCAAATAAGAGCCGTTACCACCAAGAAATTAATTAAAAGCTATAAAATTGGTCTACCATAAATAACATGCTGTAAAATTCTATGGTTATTCACTTGATTTGATTGTATGATTAAGCAATCATATAAGTCTAATATCATTGGTCAAATGTCATATCAAACTAGTTTCTTTGCCTTGTTCCAATAATAATTAATTCTTTTTGTTTTCTTAATATGGCCTCATGTGTTATTGGGATAAACAAAGTAAAAACATGTTTTGAATAGAAAGATTCCTCCAAAATAACAGTGCTTCGATTACCAATTCACTCACAAAAATACAAAACCTACCGCTTCAAACAATAAAGTACCAAAATCATCCAATTTCAAACTTCCACAAAATATCTTGTTTTCTTCTAGGGTATAGGTACTAGTAGTAGTAGTAACGTCCTTGGCAAAGCACAATAAGGAGAGTAGCAAGAAAAGTCTCCAGTCTTGAAAAGTTGAAAATATCAAAATTCTTAAGTTTTTGTGTATATGGCAACCCCTCTGATCTGCTACTTCAAAGTCAACAACCTATAACGACTTTGATATGACTGACTGACTCTCTCCCTCTCTCTTTTAAATTAAAGGTTTTCTTTGGACACTCAAACTTGCAATCTTGTTTCAAACTCTCTCCATATATATATATTAATTAATAGCAACCTCATCTTCCATTTGCTTTTTGAGTTGAATAGTTTAGCCTCAAAACTTAACAAACTACACTTCCATGGACAAGCCCTATTGCCTAGTTATTCTTGCATTCTTTTACACTCTTCTTGTAACAGCTCATTCTTTTGATTTTCTTTACAATGGATTCAATAACTCAGATATCATTACTGATGGACTTGCATTTATCAATCCTAGTGGTGCACTTAAGCTTACCAATAGATCATACCATGTCATAGGCCATGCTTTCCATCCCAAACCTATACCTATTTTCAACTCTAGTACTAATTCCACTGCTTCATTTAGTACAAACTTCGTCTTCGCCATTGTCCCTCTTAAGAACACTCCAGGTGGCTTTGGCTTTGCTTTCACCTTATCTCCATCCCCGAGTTTTCCTCGTGCTCAAGGCGATCACTTTCTTGGAGTCTTCAACTCAATGAATGATGGCAATGATACCAACCACATCTTTATGGTTGAATTCGACACTGTGAATGGTCACAATGAAGGTGTGGACAAAGATGGCAACCACGTTGGAATTAACATCAATGGCATGACGTCTATCGCATCAGACTCAGCCGATTACCATATTAATGGCACTTCTCAAACAGAACAAGTATATCTACAAGGTGGAGAACCGATTCAGGCTTGGATAGATTACGATGGAGTAAAGAAGGTGGTAAATGTAACAGTGGCTCCAATGTCAGTTACAAAGCCAATTCAACCTCTAATCTCTGAGTCCGTAGACTTGTCCCCTGTGATGAAGGAAACTATGTATGCTGGTTTCTCAGCAGCCACAGGAGATAAAGCAAGCTCTCATTACATCTTGGGTTGGAGTTTTCGGTTGAATGGAGCTGCCAATCCTTTAAATGATTCTAAGCTACCTACTGCCCCACCTGAAGTGGTAACATCCTCCAAGAATTCCCATCTTAAAAAGGCCTTGATCGCAGCATTATCCTCCACGGTATTCCTGATCATCGTGGCATCAGTAATTGTTCATATTCGTAGAAGAATGGTGCAACATGAAGTTCTAGAAGACTGGGAGCTAGATTGTCCTCACAGGTTTAAATACAGAGATCTTTACAAGGCAGCCAGGGGATTCAATGTGAGTGAACTAATTGGAGTTGGAGGCTTTGGTGCTGTTTACAAGGGTATTTTGCCCACTAATGGAGCTGAGGTTGCAGTGAAGAGGATAGCAAGCAATTCTCTTCAAGGAATGAGAGAATTTGCAGCGGAGATTGAAAGCTTAGGCAGGTTAAGGCACAAACACTTGGTCAACCTTCAAGGCTGGTGTAAGACAAAGAATGATCTTCTCCTAGTGTATGACTATGTCCCAAATGGAAGTCTTGATTCATTACTTTATAAACCGAAAAATGACATTGTTCTAGCATGGGACCAGAGATTTAACATCATCAAAGGGATTGCTGCAGGGCTTCTTTACTTGCATGAAGAATGGGATCAAGTGGTAATACATCGAGACGTGAAGAGCAGTAACGTCCTTATTGATGGTGAAATGAATGGTAGATTAGGGGATTTTGGGCTTGCTAGATTATATGACCATGGCAAGAATTCACACACTACAAATGTTGTAGGAACAATAGGCTACCTTGCACCCGAATTATCACGAACAGGGAAGGCCTCAACGAGCACAGATGTTTATGCATATGGCGTACTACTTCTTGAAGTAGCTAGTGGAAGACCACCTATTATCTATGAACCAGGACAAGGAGCTCTGGTACTAGCAGATTGGGTGATAGAATGTCTTCAACTAGGTAATATTCTTGATGCAGTTGATCCTAAGTTGAATTCTGCCTATGTCGATAAAGAGGTGAAAATGGTTTTGGGACTTGGGCTTCTTTGTTCTCACCCAAGACCAGAAGCTAGGCCAACCATGAGACAAGTAATGAGGTACCTCAATGGAGATGAATCGCTTGAAATTTCTGAGCAATTGAGCTCTGTTGGATCGGGCAGGGTTGATGAAATCACATCCAAGTTCTTGGAAGTGTTTGCTAGTGATTCAATCAATATATCACGCCGTACATTTTCCATCGGACAGATGTCATCTAGTTCCCTAAATGCTGGTAGATAGAAACTAAAGGAACTTCTGTATAAAGGATATACACTGTTAAAGCTCTTTATAGGAATTAAGTAGCTTCTATTTACCCAAAATTCACTTTTTTCTTCATTGTAATTGTGCAATTTAGATTAGGTCATCTATTTCTGGTGCATTCATAAGCTAACAAGGGAGAAGAACATATAATCACGCTTATCACATTCCTATATCTGCAATCTTCCTTAAGACATCCTACATTTTTTTTATGCACACACTCTTAAAGATATAGATTCTGATTGTCTGCAGAAATTCTTAAATTTCTTAAAGATATAGTTTCTGGTTTAGTTGAATATCATGATATCTCAGATATGTTTTTATGAGCACATGCCTCATCATACATTTATTCCTCCTGAAAAATGAAAAACACATCCACTCACGACATTTAGAGGAAGGTCTTCATATAACCCAATTAACAACACTGAAGTCCATGAAATATACTCCAAAGAATGTCCAAGTAGTTCATAACCTAAGATGCGCGGACTCTCCAAAATGTAGCCGCACCCGTGTCTGATCTTTCAAAAATGCACTACTTTTGGAGGATCCGACACGTATCCGGCCACATTTTCGGAGAGTCCGAGCAACATAGTTCATAACTTCATATTATGTTACGGCTGGATGTATAATAGCCCCCCAATTACTACAAGATAGGACTTTTCCCCATCCAACAACAGAGCTGGTAAAACTAAATGAGCAGAAATCAGGTGTCGCGTCAAAGTTAAGCTTGTTTCTCTAAAGTAATCAAGTTGCAGGCCAACTAATTGTGGTAGCAAAATCAGCTTGACACCACATTCTCATAGAATTTCATTGGTATCATATAACTTCTTAATTTGGTTAGATTCGTCAAGATAAATCCATGTGGGTAAGTTGAATAAACTAATGGGTAAGTTGAATAGGTTTAGCTCAATCAGGAAGGACTACACTTGCTAGTGACACAACTGGAAAAGACAAGATTTGACAAGAAAGTTAGAACTCCGGAACCAGAGATCTAAGAACTTATACACAATGGTTATGTAGTGTAATTTATATTATGAGTCAATTTAGACACCTTACTGTGCAATCATCATTTATCTCATCTATTTTGTTTAAAACTTGTCATCTAGAACTAGAAGGGTGCATGACGTAAACCAATGGGTAGACTCTTTAAGAGAGACTGTCTTGAGATGCAAAGAAAACCATGTCCAAGGGGTTATGCAATTTGCAAAGACTATACCAGTAAACATATTTTCTATTGTTGAAGAAAAAGGCTCTGCCACCAGTAACAAGTAATAGTACTATATTTCTAAAATTATGTAGATTGTTAGTGACTCAGACTTCCAGTTAAATGTGTAGTCGCATAAACAAACAGGTCTTTAAAAATGTTATGAGCATTGCAAATTTTACTTGCCTATTATCTTAAAAATTTAAGTGGATTGTTTGAACTCCACCATTTAAACTAATACTAGAACTTAGATAGAAATAAAAAATTCATAAATTGTGGGAAAGAACGAAAACTGACGTTGATCTTCAGCAGAGAGCAAGAATGATAGTAACGGGAGAAAGGTTACCAAGACAGAATGATGAGTCTGACTTGTAATATTATATTAAATGACTAGACAAAGTCATAACAGCAGGCTACCAAGACAAGGTGGCCTCAAAGCTTGAAGCTGTAAATATTTCCCCACCCCTTCTGCTAACCCAAAAATTAAAAAGGAAGAACTTCAACTTTAATAGCCAACACAAGAGATGCAAGCTTAGCTGATTATGCAAAAAAAAAAAAAAAAAAAAAAAAAAAAAAAAAAAAAGACCTTGGTAACCTGACAACTTCAGCCTCGGCAATACAACGGAGAAAACAAGATTCCCTATG
This sequence comes from Nicotiana undulata, assembly GCA_005239495.1. Classification (NCBI taxonomy): domain Eukaryota; kingdom Viridiplantae; phylum Streptophyta; class Magnoliopsida; order Solanales; family Solanaceae; genus Nicotiana; species Nicotiana undulata. The sequence continues at coordinate 29,539 of ML269845.1, forward strand.
TAAAGAGCAGCTCTCACCCACAAACAGAGAAGGCACGCCCAATCATTCCTTGTGTCCAGGTTGCTGTTTCTTTCAGCTGTTCATCATCAGATTGAAGACACTCGCCCAACAGCTGTGTGCAAAATGCAGGATCTTTGAATATGGTCTTTGCATTGGAACCAAGTGCATCAGCTAGATCTCCCAACACAGCTACTGCTGCTTTTGTTACGCTCTCGTCTCTGCAAAAGAACCAGAATACACATGTCAGAACGATCCACTTAACATTTTCTTTTGTAAGAGAAAGAAAATGTCCATGAAAATCTACTTAACAATACCTTGGTCTGTCTTTCGCAACCAGTTCAATGAACTGCAAGAGATGAGGAGCGTAGGGTAACATTAAATTGGCCTTGGAATTCTTAAATCCTTGAAGAATTCCAGAGTATGCTTCAAATATACTGCGCCTGAGCTGATTGCCATACTCTAGCATTTCATCATCACTATTGTCTAGTTGTGCACATACTTCAGAAGCAGTTTGCATCATAGGCAATGCGTATTGAAGGTACTTCTCAAAATGTTCACCTATGGCAAGCGCAATATCCCCAAGGCAGGAGAATATGGGAGGCTTTACAGATTTATTAAGTTCACCGCTGGACAGATCCTTGAGAAGATGTGTCATGATCCCATCACAGTAGGGCAAAATCTTGTCGTCCAATGCACGGCAAATATCACCAACCACCCCCACTGAGATGGAACAGACCTGGTACTCTTCGAAATTCTGCAGCCCCATCTCCAGATACTTGTAGAACTCTGGCATATACTTCAAAAATTCTGATCCAGTTGCATAGGCCAGAGCGCCAATAGCAAGCATCGCCTCTTCATGGACAGTTGAGCTACGACAGGCAAAAACCTTTAAGAACAACATCATGATCTGGTCGGCAACTTGGACTATTATAGACTTGGTTTCATCAGAATTACTTAGCTTCTGAATAATAACCTGGAGAACACCACATAGGGAAGCCTGTAGATCTCCCTGTTTTTCTCTATCATCAGTGGATAAAATCTGAAGCTCAACCGTTTGTGCCAACTTGGTCATGATAACAGGGCAAAGATGTTTAATGATTTGAGATGTTTCAATAAGATTAGAGCACCTAACAACTTCATTCAAGGTTTCATATGCCGTGGTTCTGAGCTTAGAACCACTGTTGTCTGTTCGATCAGCCGTTGAAATAAGAGAACCAATAATCTGAGTTACAAATGGTGTGAGCAGAGACGAGCTCGGCCCAGCATCCTCATATCCTTGAGAGAGAAAATAGATAGCCCCACAAACTTTCTCAGCAACATGAGGGACATCTTTTAAACTCTCTAACAGCACTTCCACAATCTGTTGAAGGTTGGCTGGTGAAACCACTGAAAATCCAGAAGCTGGAGCATGCAGCAACTCAAAGATACGGCTAAGAGTCCATGCTGTTGTATCTCTTATGTGCTCATTGTTATCCTTCATCGCATCAAGCAGATGCTTTAATCCAGCATGGACCATGGGAGATAGCTTCTCAATGCTCGGGCCTTCAAGTATTGAGCCAAATGCATATATGGCAGCCTCGCGGGAGCGCCAATCAGATTTCATTATGTTAGCCTCCACAAAAGGCATTACAAGGGGAACAAGAGAATCTCCAACAGTTCTGGCAACAAGGCCAAGGCATGTTCCACCAGCCATAGCTAGATTCCAGATTTCATCGTCTTGGTCCTGTTCCTCATCCTGTTTCAATAATGTTTCCAACAGCATTGGAACTAATACTTCGAGAGCCTTCTCAATGAAATGGGAATGTTGCACACTGGAATCTCCACTGTCAGGGACCTCATAATCTTGAAGCTCTATCTCTTCATCACAGATAGAACTCCAGAATTCAATTGCTTGAAGGGCTACAGCTTCCTCATCTTCTTTTACTGCTTTAGCTGTCAACTCGAACAGAGTCTGCATGTAAGGTTCAAGCAACTCATAATATGTTGATGCAATAGAAACAAGACATTCAAAAGCTGCTTGTCTTATCTGTGTCTCCTTTGCTGTGGCTGCCTCACAGATGACCTTCATAATATAATTTCTCTCCATCTCATTATCAAAGTTCGTCTGAGCAAAATCAAGAGCATTATACAAAGCTCTCGCTGCAGCAAGTCTGACTTCAGGGCTTTCCTCCTCAACATTCATACCTTGCACAACAGCAGTGAGGACGGAGTTTACTTCCTCTTGGACAAGATCTTGGTGAGATATCTCCTCACACACATAACCAAGTGTTTCCAATGTGGCCTGTTTTAGGGATGCAGGACTTCCATGTTGAGTCATGTTAACAAGCAAAGAACCAACAAGCTCTGGCCATTGTTTCTGAGGAACTTCGATGGAAGCTATTTTAGCAATCACTTGGGCAGCAGTATGACTTGCCTCGCGTACAGACGATCCAAGGCAGCTCAGAAGCAAGCTTTTAATTTGGGACTTATAAGATGAATCAATTACCAGCCATTGTTGAACAAGCTGTTGTTTCCTGACAGTTTCTTTAGCATCCAAAGAGTTCTTAAGCACAATACCTGCCAGCCTCCGGGATTCAGTGGGTTTTACATCAGTTGAGAGCTCAACAGCCAGTGAAAGAAGAAATCCTGGTAGGTTTTGCTCTCGGAACTGACTAAGGTTAGCCTCTGCCTCAGTCCGAATCTTGGCATCCGCTGATTGAGCAGCCAATAGAAACTGAGTGACCTCAAGAGCCATTTCGCCTACAAAACTGAGCCCAGACAGAAAAAGTTAGACACTGTGGCAGTTACTAAAATATACAATATTTCTAGTAATAAAATAGCACTTTAAATAGAACTAGAGGATTCTCCTTTGGGGCATAGTAGCGATATAGAGGTACAATGAGGCATGAGCAACTATTTGAAAATCCCATTCAAATTTTACATGCCATCAACAAGCCTCACAAAACCAAAAAAAACCAATGTTTTCAACTTTTGAATGCTTCCCACTAAAAGGCGGCCTCAACTTTTTTTTACGAACAACCAATCAATCTACTACGGCTCAATCCTATAACTAGGTATTGCCATTATATGAGTCATTTATGTCCATTCAGATCTATTTGGGGTAATTGAAAAAATGAGGTACAAAATTAATTCAATGGCACTAGGTCACAATCATGCAAACTAAACCAGGTTTAAATTGGAGAAAGGTAGAGGGGCGGGCCCATTATCCTAAGTTTTGAAGGTTGTATTGATCATAATGCATCGTTTGGTTCAAGGGATTAGGTGGGTTATCCCGGTATAAATTTTGGGATTAAGTCTATCCCGTGTTTGGTTGAAGGTATTAGCTAAAAACGGTATTGTATTTAAACCAAAATCTTAGTATGAGCTATCCCATAAAGAAGGTGGATAAGTTATCTAAGGTTAAATCCCAGTTATAATCCTGGGATATCCCGGATTTGAACCAAACGACCCCTAAGGGTTGGCCTATTTCTCGGTCATCAAAAAGAATTAATTTAGTAACAATCCAAACAATTTTCTATCAACTCCTACAAGAAAATGAATATTTGACAGAAGAGGACACCTTGTTCAATTGTTCAACAAAAACCAAATTTCAAGTACAAAGTAAAGGTCAATTGATAAACAGAGCTTATATACAGCTATTCGCATAATTCCAATAACATTTAATTAACTTCAAAGCCAATATAGCAAGTTAAAACAAAAAGATTAATGCAGTAGCACATTAAACCAAATATTAAACACCAGAACTAACCAAAAAATGCTGAAATCGACTAGATCTATACATAATAAACAAAACCCAGATATAACTTGTATCAGTAAAAGCTAAAAAAAATACCTTGAATTAAAAACAAAAGATTAACCCAGTTTTCAGTTTCTTGGTTTCGAATGGGAAAGCACGAACTAGGGAACAAAATCAATCAAACAGTAATTGATTGATACAGTTTATGTGTGTGTGTGGGGGGCAGATGAACTTGATTTAAAGTGTAAATTGGGGGAAGGAGAAGGGGTGGGTGTATTTTTTGAATAGTGTGAAGAAGCGGGATATAAAGGAGCTTATATATTTGTATGTGAGAATTGAAAAAACCAACGGTCAGAAATCCTGAGTATTGCCCGGACTGCCCGTGATTGCTTGACTTTTGCCCTAGCAAATTTTTGAAATTTTACGCGTGTGGTCCTTATTGCTCTTGTTAATTAATTGGGCTAGGCAGTTGTGTAGCTGATGGGTCTCATGAGTTGGGCTTCACTTTTTCGATATTGTTACCTATCTATGCATAATAATAAATGGGGGCATTTGTATCTATACCCGCTTTTTGGGTCACGTTTTAACTTGTGCCCGCTTTGCAAAAGTAATTGCAAGCGTACCCATTTTTTCGCGTAACTTCAGCATACGGGGCTGAAGTAGCAAAGGCAATCACGCAAAACTTCAGCATTCTAGTAGACAGGACTGAAGTAGCAAGTGTGTTGAACCAAGTGTGCTAAAGTTTTTGTTTGTAATTGCTGAACTTAAGCATAGTAGCTGAAGTTTTGTTCTCTATTTGCTGAAGTTTTTGTTTGTAATTGCTGAAATTTTTGTTTTTGTAACTTGCGAAGTTTTTGTTTTGTAACTAGCGAACTTCAGCTCTAGAGCTGAAGTTTTTATTTTTGTAACTGGTAAACTTCAGCTCTAGAGCTGAAGTTTTTGTTTTTGTAACTGGTAAAGTTTTTGTTTTGTAACTGGCTAGAGCTGAAGTTTTTATTTTGTAACTGTCGAACTTCAGCTCTAGAGCTGAAGTTTTTGTTTGTAACTGGCGAACTTCAGCTCTAGAGCTGAGTTTTTGTTTGTAACTGACGAACTTCAGCCTTCTTAGAGTTGAAGTTGAGGAGGAGAAGGAGGAGAAAGAGGAGTGAAGTTGTTTAAAAAGTGGTTACAAATTAAAAAAATTTAAAAAATGGGTATAAGTTAAATGGGGGCGACCAAATAAGGTGCCCCATGCAATTTACCTATTAAATGTGTTCTCATTTAATTACCTAACATAATAATATTTACTAATTATATAGAAAATAAGAATTAAACTCCAAACTTCTTATTTCACCGTGCAAAAGTACCATCACATAATTTGCTTCTGGGGGCAGGATCACAACCAATTCCTCCAGTCATATCAAAAGAATACATTTTGTGCCAATTTAGGTCTCATTTGTTTTTTTAGGATTAAGACGTGTGAATCTGAATACACATCTAAATATTAAGATGTGTATTAAGATTAAGATATCTGAACTTAAATACACATTTGAATATTAAGATGTGTATTAAGATCTGAATATTAAATGATTAAGATTGTTTGATTTTTAATATCTGAATATATAAAAGTTATCTTTAGTTATAAAATTTAATTTAAATACTAATTAATCTAATATTTTGTCAATAAAATATATACTTTTTTAAAATAAGGTAGTTGTTGGCGATGATGGCTAACGATGGTGCTTGTGAATGTTGCCTAGAGGCGGTGGTTTCTGATAGTTTTGGTTGATGGTGGCGGTTCAGGGTAATAGGTAGTGGTGATTGGTGGCGGTGGCGATTATAATTGAGGATGGTAGTGCTTGAATGGTGATAGTTAATAATGGCGAGTCATGGTCGTAGTTGTGATTGAGGAAGGTGGTGGTTGGTGGTAGTTTATAATGATGGGCAGTGCTGACTATGATTGTTGATAGTGATGGGGTGGTTAGTTGTGATAGTTGAGGTAGATGAGTATTGGTTGTTGCTGAAAATGATGGTGGTGGGAGTGGTGGGGGTGGTGGTAATCGATAATTGTGACGGTTATGATTGAAGATGATGGTGGTGGTGGTGGTTGAGCATGGTGGTGGTCGGTAGCATGGTGGTATTTGATAATGGTAGGCGGTGGAAATATTTAATAAAATATAGTTGATAGCATCTTAATTAAATTAAGTCTCTATTATAGATCTTAATCATACAGACATATTCAGACACATTATGTGGTTGTAAAGTTAAAAAACAAACATGTTATGAACAATAAAAGAAGAAGAACAATATTACAGAGAAAGAGAGAGGGAATTCTTATTGAATTTTGGGATTATTTACAATGAGGTAAGACCCCTCTATTTTAGGGAAAGAGTGACTTAGTCACCAAGTAACAAACTCTAGAATCTCTCTAGAATATAGACATTCACCATAAATAGAATTATATTTATAACACTCCCCCTTGAATGTCTATTCAACAAATAATGCACCCCGTTAAAACCTTAACTAAAATAAAACTCAGTGGGGAAAAAATTCTAGGAAAAAAAGAACACATGTTTAATAATACGCCTTTTGGTTGCCTCGTTAAAAACCTTTCAAGGAAAACTCAGTGGGACAAAACCTTGTAAGGGAAAAAGAGTACAACGATGTGATGACCCAAAAGGTCATCCTAGGTAATTCCAGCTAAATCTGTGTTTTGAGGCCTCAAAAGCCTCCGTTAATCTCACATCGATATGTGTGCGCAGCCCGGGCAGGTAGCCGGGAAGCTTCCATGTGAAAATTTGTTAAAGATGGGATTTTTGAATTGAATAATTGAATAAAGTTGACTTTGGTCAACATTCTTGGTAAACGGACCCGGACCAGTGATGTGACGGTCCCGGAGGATCCGTAGGAAAATATGGGACTTGGGCGTATGCCCGGAATCGAATTCCGAGGTCCCAAGCCCGAGAAATGAATTTTTAAAGAAAATTGTTTTCAGGAAATAATAAAGGATTGTGAAAATGAGTAATTATGTGAAAGTCGTGTTACCGGGCCCGTATTATGGTTTCGGAGCCCGAAACAAGTTTATTATATGTTAATTGTCCTATCTGTGAAATTTGGTGTAAAACGGGCTTGATTTGATTGGTTTCGGATCCAAATGAGGAAAAAGGGAGTTAATGAACTTGTGGGGTTTCTAAAGAATTTGAAATTTGGCTTGAGAGGTGATTTTATGTTCCCGAGGTCCGAATGAAATTTCGAGACCGGGAATAGTTCCGTTGTGTCATTTATAACTTATCTGCAAAATTTGAAGTCATTCCGAGTGGTTTAGGCCGGTTCGGCGCGTTGAAGGGAATTCTAGAATTTCAAAGTTCTTAAGTTTGATTAATTTGGTTTTGGGGTTTGATTTCGAGTTCCGTTGTTGTTTTTCATGTTCCGAAAGTTCGAGCGAGTCCGTATCATGAATACAGACTTGCCGGTGCTTTTGGACGGGGTCCCGAGGGGCTCGGGTGTGTTTCGGACCTCCGGGAGCTAAGTTGGAAAATCCAGAAAATCTGCTATCTGGTTTCCTTCTCTGCGATCGCAGAAGGTGGGTTGCAATCGCGGAGAAGGATTTTGCTGGGCTTGTGATTGTTCACTGCGATTGCAGCCTCCTCTTCGCGGTCGCAGAGGTCTGGATTCCACACCTTCGCGATCGCAGCCCGTTTCTTGCGATCGCATTGAGTCGCATCTGGGCCGGGTGAGTTTGTTCATCGCGATTGCAGGACCCCTACCGCGATCGCAGAGGTCTTGCTAGTTATTCTTCGCGATCGCAGGATCCCTGCGGCGATCGCAGAGGTCTTGCCAGTTATTCTTCGCGATCGCAGGACCTCTGCTGCGATCGCAGAGGTCTGGTCAGTTGGCCTTCGCGATCGCAGGCCTCTTGTCGCGATCGCAGTGAAGGAATCACTGGGCAGTGTTATTAAAATACGGGAATTAGCCTCATTTCACCATTTTCATCTTCCTCCTCGAGATTTTAGAGAGCTTCTCAAAGAACCTTCCTCCATTAAA
>ML269846.1:0-40094 GCA_005239495.1 Nicotiana undulata
TTTGCATTTATGATTTCTTATTGTTGATTTTCTTGCCAAACTGTTGTTTTTGATATTTATGCAAGAGGGGACATTCCTTGCCATGTTTATGTTATCTATGCACGAGGGGACATTCCGTGTCATGGTTATGTTATCTATGCATGAGGGGACATTCCGTGTCGTGTTTATGTTATTTATGCACGAGGAGACATTCCGTGCCGTGTTTATGATTATTATGCACGAGGGGACATTCTGTGCCGTGTTTATGTTATTTATGCACGAGGGGACATTCCATGTCGTGTTTATGATTATTATGCACGAGGGGACATTTTGTGCCGTGTTGATGATATTTATGCACAAGGGGACATTCCGTGCCGTGATTGTGATGTTTTATGCACGAGGGGACATTCCGTGTTGTGTTGTGATACTTTAGCACGAGGGGACATGTCGTGCCGTTTCTTTTCACTTGTTTATTTCGTGTTGTTAATCCTCGTTGTTATTTTTGATATTTGAATTGCTGCCTCGTTCTGTCATTTCAGTATTTGCTACCCCTTTTCCCCAGCATGTTTCCCCGTTATTGTACTTAACTGTTTATTTCTTGTTGTTATTTCCTGTTATATTTTATTTAAACTGCACAGGTGGTATTATTTGTCGTGTCCTAGCCTCGTCACTACTTCGCCGAGGTTAGGCTCAGCACTTACTCAGTACATGGGGTCGGTTGTACTGATGCTACACCTACACTTCTTTATGTTGTGCAGATCCCGGTACCGGACCCAGTGGACACTGATCGAGGAGGCTTCCTTCAGTCCACCAGGCGACACTGAGGTAGTCCTGCAGGCGTCCGCAGGCCTTGGCGTCACCTCCTATCATACTTCTTTTCCTGTCTTTACGTATTTCTGAGACAGTAGTACCTTGTTTATTCAGACCTTTATTTGTAGCAATCATAGACAGTCCGTGAAATTGTGACACCAGATTTTTGGAGTTGTTATTAACGATTTTGTAATACTATTTACTTAAGTTGTTAGATTTCATTTCTTCCGCACTTTGATTTCTAATTGTTCGTGTACATCACTGTTAAATGCTAAATAATAAAGGAATAACTGGTAATGTTGGTTTGTCTAGCGGGTTCAACGTTAGACGCCATCACGGTCCCGACGGTGAGATTTCGGGTCGTGACATGAAACATTTGAAGAAAGACAACTGCTAATATCAGAAGTAATATCACAACCCAATGGGTATTCCCGAGTAATCTCTTTTTACCAAGTTGAACGTTAGCGAAATAGTCAATGGTATCACTTTTGATGCAACAACAAGACAATTACTCGTAACAAGTGGGTGTGTTGGCGAGTTAATTGGTCACATTTTATTCCTGAAAGGCTAAAATTGGTATTAGTCTGGATACAGCACATCATTCTATTACATCTAATAATTATACTTAATCAACTCAATGAAAAACTTTAAAGTGCCCTTGCTCCAAAGAAAAATTAACAAAGAACCCTAAAGAAAGCTATTAAGGTTACCTGCGAAGAGAAAAAACTTTGCTACCATTTGGTTAAAGTGTCTCACAAGTACTTGAAGGAATCAATTTAAAAATCTGCTTTTGGATATTGGAGGGAGTTACATAAAAGGAGTTCTCTTTTTGGGGAAGAAGAATGTTGGATAACTTAAAAGTTACAAGCATCAGCTTTAATGCATATGACATTATACAACTTTTATTTATTTGCAGACAACTTGTCTTCCTTTCCTGGTAGACTTCACCATCTTGTTGATATAACTTTATATTCTTACCAGGGTTTTATACAGAACTAAAACAAAGTAGAGTCCTTGAGTATGCAAAAAAAAAAATCAATCGGGATGATAATATAGATGTATGTGAGACTATGATGCTTTTAATTACACCAACATTTATTATTATTGTCAAAATTGATAAGGTGAAGAAAGAATTTCCATGTCAAGCAAACACCGGCATCTAGCAGCACTTGCACCATAATTTTCAAAAAATAATACTTCGTTAAAAGAACTTTGTTTCTTTTTTTTCCCCTATGCAATAGTAGGTTTAAGAGATATATTCAATTCCAAGAAGCACCAAGCATAAAATGTGTGTTCTTTTGAACAAGAAGACTAAGATAAGAAGACTATTGAACCTATTGAATCTCGGACAAACCAAGTAATCACTACAGACTACATAATATCACAGAGAGAAAAAGGTTAAGGGATTATTTGGTCTAGATCAAGCCATTTTTGGTCTGAGATTACCTCCGAAGTATTCAAACGCTGCTCCCATGGTTTAAAAACGGATTTGACACTTCCTCTGACAGCCTCGTTCAAAGCAGACACCTTTTGGCAGCACAAAAATGTTAAGTATAAGGAACTTGAAGAAGCTAATAAATATATGCACAAGTTAATCTGAGCATGTGCAATTCTAGGATCGCAATTCTGAAGTTTACATCCATCTCTAACATGGGAACCACCAATAAAAAAGCCCCTGGCATTTTGATTTAAAATATATTCCAAAATCAACACTAACTTCTCTCACAACTTCCGCTGTCCTTAGAATTTAGGTCAATGAGTTTGCACTTAGAATATGGATGATCAATTTGCCTAGCCAACAAAAGAAACAACAGCATATCAAATTTCTTATTGGAGCTTTAGTGACACTGTCTCTAAAACTATTCAGGCGCATTAGAGCTGAAATTCGCAACTACACTAAGTTTTCTAACTCCACTCGCACCGTCTTCTCAATTTTATCAAGATATAGAGCTTATCACAACAAAAGTCAGCACCTCTAGCTCGAAATGGAGCAGCCCTTACTATAGAACTGACTGACAGTTAAAAGTTCCAACAACATTTTTTAAAAAATAGCAATACTCAAAAAAACCACCCCATTTCCAACCTGGTAACAACCTAAAGGACGGCTGATACTATAACAAAGAAACCCAAAACACGAGCAGTTTTAATTTGTTGTATTAAATAATCAAATTGCAGTTCAATCAAGAATCAACAAATCATGCGATCCCATGGTGCCAAAATAGTTCGCGTAAGTGGGTTCATCCAGTATTTGATAAATGATATTAATCCAGCAGGAATCATTTATCACTGAAGTCTAATCTACAAGAACACACACACACTAAAAGAACAGAAGGAAGAGAACCTTAGAAATGTCAATATGCTTGAAGAGAGACCAATCGGAGGAACAGTTATGGTCGGCGCAATCGTGATCGTGCAGGCAAGCCATCCTTTGAGCGCTATGTGCTTCTCTAATCTCTATTCCCGACTAAAGCTGAGGAATATAAGTTGCCCGGGAGAGCTTCCTTGCTTTTTGTTTCTTTTTTCTTTTTTCTTGTTTGTTTGAGTTGGACATCTTACGAAAATAGTTTTTGCCCAAAAAAGTCCCTCAAGTATATACTCATAACTTAAGTTTCATAGTTAAAAGTACTTTGGTGAACAAATATTATCTTGAAGTTTCTCAAAGTGAACAACTTTCATCCAAAACTAATAGGACTCGAAGATCACGTGTTTCTCACTTGAATTCCTAGGCTATATGTCAAAACATTCTGCTTCATTGTCCAACTTGTTCCTTGCCCATCCTCACTCTGAAAATGATGGAATGCGATGAATCCTTTTGGCATGAAAAAATTTATTAGTATATCAGTTTTAACACTTAAAAGTACTTGATTATTTACGATCATCAAATTTGCACGAGTTCTTCACACGACATAAGAAAACAACCCGTTCAGATATTTCTTTGTATACGATCAAAATCAAGCTCGCCTACGACATGGCGGGTCAGGCTCGGAACTTGGCAATAAAGGGCTGAAGATTGACTCCAAGTCTCACAGGGCTAGAACCCGGGGTCAGAACGCCTACCTTCGAGAATATTGAGTCCGTGATCCCGGAGTCGACCATAACCCTGAACGAGCTCGAAGAAACATTGTTAGCATAACCAACAGAAGACCGAAATATCTGTGACCGGTCGGATATTATGGCGGAAATCTCAGCACATATCAATAAGGAACCGGCAATCAGCAAATCAAGAGATTTTTTACCTTTTATAGAATTGTACATAAAGTAGGATTCATCTACTATATAAAGGGGGTCTTATAATTCATTTAGCACATTGTAACACGAATTTCAAAGCAATATATTATTATTATTCTCTTTAAGCTCTTATTCCTCTGTGTCTTGATACCGATCGAAGTGCATTCGGCTCAAGGGTGGCTAACCTTCCAAGTCTGAAATTGGCCAATTCGTGTGGTTTGCATTTACTTTATCGTTATTTATTTCAATTACAATCTGCATTATCATTTTGTGTCAAGATAATCCACGTACCCTTAAAACTATTTACAAATTTAATTATTATCCGATTTTGAAGGTAAGCAGTTTGGCCCCACCGTGGGGCTAAGAATAATAGTGGTTATTTGATACAAATCTTCATAACACACACAACTTTATACTTGTTCTTTGAAGTGTCTCTGATTTTAGGTTAAAACACAAAATGTCAAACTCTCAATCAGCACCCCTACATGTTGACAATGAGTCTAATCATCACGGTTAAAATAACAACGCGGCGCCCGGTGACGAGATACCGCCCGTTGATCCCTTCAAAATTCTGGTTGTGGACCCGATTGGCGCTAATTCTCATGTGGCTATCAACACATACCTGCCTACCGCCCCCGAGAATAACGTTTGTGGTGGAGTCGATCAGCGACTCAAAATACACAAAAAATTTAAGGAGGCGGGATCAATTTACGGGTGATCTTCAAAATGTTGCAGGATCAACAAGCGGTGATAACTCAATTACAGAACCAAAGCCGCGCACCGAGCATAGTTGAACCTCATCCATCAAGGGAAGTCACCCGCAGGGATGAACCGGTTGCAGAGAGGTCGAATGAAAACGAATTGGGGGACTAACCCCGAGATCATAAAGATGCTCGAGGAACTGATAAAACGTGTAGAATCAAGGGAGAAGAAAATCGAAGCTAATGACAAAAAGGTGAAAACCTACAATTCCGGGGTCGACCAAATCCCATGAGCACCGTCGATATTGAAAGGCCTGGATTCTAAGAAGTTCATGCAAAACCCTTTTCCCCAGAGCGCGGCTCCAAAGCCGATCCTTAAGAAGTTTCGCATGCCCGATATTCCTAAGTGCAACGGAACGACCGACCCAAATGATCATATAACCTCCTACACATGTGTCATCAAAGGGAACGACTTGGAGGATGACCATATCGAGTCTGTCTTATTGAAGAAGTTCGGAGAGACCCTGTCAAAGGGAGCCATGATATGGTACCATAATCTGCGTCCTAATTCTATTGACTCGTTTGCTATGCTTGCAGATTCCTTCGTAAAAGCATATGCCAGAGCTATTAAGGTCGAGATCGGGAAGTCTGACCTCTTCAAAATAAAACAGAGGGATAATGAAATGCTCAGAGAGTTTGTGTCTCGATTTCAAATGGAGATAATGGACTTACCCCCGGTTACGGACGATTACTCCATTCAAGCTTTCACCTAGGGACTCAATGGGTTCACAACAGTTTAAACAAAACCTGATAGAATATTTGGTTGTTACATGGGCCGACGTGCATAACCGGTATCAATCGAAAATCAAAGTCGAATATGATCAACTTGGGGGCCCTTCGGGATTCTTTTTATCCCGTCAGAGCCGTCAATAGAGCCAAGAGAGACATTGATCGTGAACCGAGATCGAGCAGGGATCATTATCAACCGTACAACGGGGATCGAAGAGGTAACGGATCTGAGAGAAACCCCATAAGAAGTGAAAGGAGAAGTGATCGAGGTCAAAGTAACTGAGACTCATGGGCAAGAACGGTTTCAATAGGCCTATCGGGACTAAGGAAACACCGAGGTTATCAGAATATAACTTTAACGTCGATGCTACCACAATTGTATCAGTTATCAGATGCATCAAGGACACCAAATAGCCTCGACCTCTATAATACGATCCAACCCAAAGGGATCCTAACCAGGTGTGTAAATATCACGGCACTCACGACCACAGAACGGAGGATTGTCGACAGTTGAGAGAGGAGGTAGCCCGACTATTCAACAACGGGCATCTTCGAGAATTCCCGAGCGGCCAAGCCAAGAATCATTTCAAGAATAAAGATTCTAACAAACAGACTGAACAAGAAGAACCTCAAAACGTCATTAACATGATCGTCGGTGAGGTCGATGTCCCTCAGGGGCCGATGTTGAAGCGCACCAAAGTATCCATCACGTAGGAAAAACGGACTCGATATTACATACTTGAAGGAACTTTGTCTTTCAACGACGAGGACGCGGAAGGGATCGTGCAACCCGACAAGGATGCACTAATAATATCTGTAATCATAAATAAATCTCGAGTTAAGCATGTGTTAATTGATCCAGGTAGCTCGGCTAACATCATCCGATCGAGGGTCGTGGAGCAACTCGGTCTACAAGATCCAATTGTGCATGCAGTCCGGGTTTTAAACGGATTTAACATGGCATGTAAAATCACTAAGGGGGAGATAACATTACCGGTGAATACCGCCAGGACCATCCAGGAAGCTAAGTTTTATGTGAGGAGACAAGAGGTATAACTCCTTGTTCTGGAGGTCATGGATCCACAACATGAGGGAAGTTACCTCGACTCTGCACCAAGTGTTAAAATTCCCAACACCAGGTGGGATTAAAACAATCTACGGAGAATAACCAGCCGCAAAAGAGATATTTGTGATTAAAGAGGCAATTCCGATATCCGCACTTGCAACGATAAAGGGGTCGAGTTCGGTCACAAAGAAAGAAGCTAAATAGTAATTACCGACACCAGTCATGACCCAACCGGAGAAACAGGGGACTGATGAAGACGATGATTACGGGGTTCCCAAGTCTTTTATAGTCCCTGATGATTCCGGCGCCACTAAATCAGCGGTCGAGGAGCTGGAACATGTCATATCGATCGAGCATCTACCCGACTGAAAGGTATACCTGGGCACATGGTTATGTCCCGAGCTTAGGAAAAAACTCATTCATTTTCTTATAGCTGACATAGATTGTTTCGCTTGGTCCCACCTTGATATGACAGGGGTCCCGCCGGAAATAACCACTCACAAGCTAAGCCTAGATCCGAAGTTCCATCTGGTCAAGCTGAAGAGGTGACCCCAGTATGAGGTCAAACATTCTTTCATCAAGGACGAGGTATCTAAATTCCTTAAAATAGGGTCCATTGGGGAGGTTAAATACCCGGATTGGTTAGCGAACATAGTGGTGGTCCCTAAAAAGGTAATAAATTAAGAATGTGTGTAGACTATAAGGATTTGAATAAGGCATATCCCAAGGACTCCTTCCCTTTGCAAAATATCGACCGCATGATCGATGCCACGGCCGGCCACGAGATCTTCAGTTTTCGCGATGCCTACTCCAGGTACAACCAAATACGGATGAACCTGGGTGATCAGGAAAACCCTCCTTCATCACTAAATACAGCACATATTGCTATAGCGTGATGTCGTTCGGGTTAAAAAACACTGGTGCCACTTACCAACATCTAGTAAACCGGATGTTCAAGGAAAAAATAGAAAAATCAATTGAGGTTTACATTGACTATATGTTGGTTAAGTCCCTGCGAGCAGAGGACCATTTAAAACATTTGCAGGAAACCTTCAACATAGATTTACCGGACGCATAGCTGCCCTGAGGAGATTCATCTCGAGGTCATACTATAAGATCCATGGATTCTTCTAACTATTGAAGAAAAAGAAAAACTTCTCATGGACCACGGAGTGTCAACGGGCCTTGGAGGAACTCAAGCGGTACCTATCGAGTATACCGCTGCTTCACACACCAAAACAGACGAACAACTATACATGTACTTGACCGTATCGGAGATAGTGGTAAGTGAAGTCCTGGTTTGGGAAGAGCAAGGTACTCAATTTCCAATTTACTATGCTAGTAGGACTGTAGGTGAGACCGAAATTAGGTACCCTCGCCTAGAAAAATTGGCGCTCACTTTGCTAAGCGCATCTAGGAAGTTGAAACACTATGTTTAATGTCATCCTATATGTGTTGTGACTACTTACCCATTGTGAAATATAATGCATAAACCCGAGCTCTCGAGACGATTGGCCAAATGGGCCGTGGAGATTAGAGGGTACAATATTGAATATCGACCCACGACCGCCATTAAATCTCAAATATTGACGGTCTTCGTGGCCGACTTTACGTCGACCCTAATAACCGAGGTCGAAAGAGAGTTGTTGGTGAACTCGGGGACGTCCTCGGGGATCTAGACCCTCTTTACAGACGGCCTCAAACGCAAAAGAGTCTGGACTTGGCATCGTATTGAATCCACCAACGGGTAATGTAATTAGACAATCCATTAGGACTATGAAATTGACTAACAACGAGGCCGAATATGAGGCCATGATTGCAAGTCTCGACCTAGCCAAAATCTTGGGGGTGGAGGTGATCTAAGCTAAGTGCGACTCCCTCCCCGTGGTGAACCAAGTTAATGGGATGTTCGAGGTCAGAGAAGAACGAATGCAAAGGTACCTGGATAAGTTGCAGGTAACATTGCGCCGGCTCAAGGAGTGGACTTTGCAACATGTACCTCAGGATCAAAATAGTGAGGTCGATGGCCTTGCTAACTTAGGATCATCGTTCGAGGACGACGAGTTCAACTCGGGGGCAGTCGTACAACTCATGAGATCAGTAATGGAAAACGCCATGTCGAGATTAACTCAATGAGCCTAACTTGGGACCGGAGAAACAAATATATGTAATATCTGAAGGGCGGAAAACTACCTTCGGATCCAAAAGAATCGAGGGGCTTGTGTACGAAAGCAGCTCGATTTAGTTTGTCCGAAGATGGAACCTTGTCCAGAAGAACATTTGATGGCCCACTCGTGATATGTCTATGACGAGGTGATACCGAGTATGTTCTGAGGGAAATACATGAAGAAACCTGTGGAAATCATTCAGGCGCCGAATCATTGGTGTGAAAAGTAATCAGAGCCAGTTACTACTGGATCGATTTGGAAAAGGACGCGAAGGAGTTCGTACGAAAATGTGATGAATGTCAAAGACATGCTCCGATGATTCACCGACCCGGGGAGCTGCTGCATTCGGTTTTGTTGGCATGGCCTTTCATGAAGTGGGGAATGGACATCGTCGCCCCCTTCCATGGGCACCCTGTAAGGCTCAATTTATATTTTTATGACTAACTATTTTTCTAAGTGGGTGGAAGTCCATGCATACGAGAAGGTCAGAGAAAAAGAAGTCATCCATTTCATTTGGGATCACATTATATGTCGGTTCATAATGTCGACCGAGATCGTGTGCGACAACGGGAAGCAGTTTATCGGCATCAAAGTGAGCAAGTTTCTCGAAGACCATAAGATCAAAAGGATCCTATCAGCACCCTATCACCTAGTGGGAACTATGGTTGTTCAATGGGACGGGACATGACGAAATTAACGGGACGTGACATGACGAAATTTAGCTGGGACGATGGCGGGAGGGGACGAAACGGGACAAACGGGACGAAATGGTAGGCCCATCCCCTCTCGCTAACAAACGGGATGGGACGAGACGGAACGGGACGGAATGGGTTCGCGGGCCTTAAGTGCCATTTTAAAAAAAAAAATTAAGCATTAAGTTTGGCAACAACTATTTTTTTGATAATGACTAAATTTTTAAAGTTTTCAACGACTTGTTTTTTGACTTATTTAATAAACTTAAAAGTTAAACCGAAATTAGAAAACTAAGTAAAGAATTATAAATATTAAAACAAAAGACTTATAATGAAATATTCTTGTAATTATAAATTTATAATAGAATTATAATTTATTTAATATAATTTCAAGCCATTAAGTAACTAAGTAAGAGTGTAAGACAAATCATAAAATAAATAAAAAATCAACGCTTAGAGTCTTTATTTTATTAATAGAACTTTCAAATCACACATACAAATATAATTCTTTTGAAGAGCACCTAATCTACACAGCCACCTTCTAGGAAGGGTTCTGTTTGAATTGGGCATCTTATTAGCCAATTACAACTTATCATACTATATTTGTAAGCTCCTATATAACTTCGTTGTAACTTATCTATAATATCTCTCGGACATTGTTCTGGAATTGGCAAAGTTGATTGATGTTCCATGAGTTCCATGTCGTCATCTCTCTCAGTGTTAAGTATCTCATTGTATTCTTCTTCTTCCCTAGTGATTATTTTTTAAAACCAAGATTCCTTCTTTCGGAATTAATCTAATCTCTGAATAAGATATTTGAGAGAGAATGATTGATTTTTGTGGGAAAATGAAGAAGGATGAGGGGTATTTATAGTAGAAAATATGGCAAAAGCATAATTTAATAAACTTAGGGATTATATTAAAAGTTTGGGGGTAGGGGGTGTTTTTTTTTTGGGGGGGGGGGGGTGGAGTCCAATTATAGCCGTTGGGAATGGCTATTTTTGCAATTAAAGCGTTGCCCAACAGCTAGAATTCAAAAAAATAAATTGACGCAGGACAGGCAGGACGAGACGAAATAGGACGGGACAAACAGGACGAAATGTCCATCCCGTCCCATCCCGTTTAACATGGGCCATCCCGTTTAGAATTAAGTGGGACAGGACGGGACAGGACGTCCCGTCCCATTGGACTACCTTAGTGGGAACGGACAAGTGGAATCGACCAACAAAACCATACTACATAACTTCAAAAAGAGGTTAATTGACGCCAAAGTAAATGGAAGGAAATCCTGATCGAAGTCTTATGGGCATACCGTACGACCTCGAAGTCCAGTACCGGGGTGGCCCCGTTCTTACTAGTTTACGGTGCCGAAGCTCTAATACTGGTCGAAGTCGGAGAACCAAGTCTTAGGTTCTGATATGCAACCAAGGAATCAAACAACGAGGCAATGAATATAAGTCTGGATCTATTAAATGAAAGGCGCAAATCCGCCCTTGTCCGGATGGCCGCCCAAAACCAGCGGATCGAGAGATATTACAATCGAAGGGACAACCTTCGACACTTCAATGTCGGGGACTTGGTGTTAAGGAAGGTTACACTAAACACCCGAAACACGAATGAAGGGAAGTTAGGCTGAACTAGGAAGGTTCGTATCAAATTATCGAGATCACCGGAAATGGGTCCTACAAACTTGAAGCAATGAACGACGAGCAACTATCGAACAACTGGAATATAACTCACTTGAAATGATATCATTGCTAAGGTACGACCATATTCATTTCTTTTATTTTGAACTAACACTTGCAGGTAACCAATAAGGAATGATACAATTTTTAGGCCTGAAAGCATGGTTGCACTCTTTTTCCCTTTAACCGGTTTCGTCCCAAATGGATTTTCCGGCAAGGTGTTTAACAAGGCAACAGTAAATCGTGCTAACTTAGAATTGAAGGTCGGATAAGAACCGGTATCGAAGATCACGACAACAATATTCGAGGCATTTCTACGATCGACCCCGAACATGGGGGGCATTACCCTCGGATAATGACTTTAGCAAGGAAAGAAACTTTATGATTGGATGGCCCCGGCTCGATCGATAGGATGTACTATAAGGGCCAAATGGTAAAATAAACCGTGCCTGCATAGACGCCGTGGCACAAATCTTGGACACATGTGTAACTATTATGCCCAAGAATAAAAAGAACTCTCTATCTTGCGGATAAATATCTTGTCCCTTAAAATTTTCTCTTTTTTCTCCTCTTAAAAAATTTCCTACATTCGATCCCCTAAAGGTATCGAGCCCAAGATCCACCTTTACCCGGGTTCAAACGATCACTCCCAATCGAGGGCTGTCATCCGAAAACAAACTCGGAGGCTACACCCGAACCTCAAAGGATACGGCCATCCCTATTCAGGGATTGTTATCCTAGGCAAGCCCGAATAACTTGAGGTGACAAGCCCGTTGGGCAACACCTGAACTAAAAAGGCTCCGACCATATTAAAATGGCTTGGAGACGTCTGTGACTCGTAATAAAAACAAGGCCTTGAAAAATTTCTAATCTGGTTCTAAAGGCTACCCTCGAAAAACTAATTTAAAAGAAATTATAAGTACTTTGGGGAAAAGTTCTGGTCATACTGAACCCCCACGATACCGTAGACAAAATAATGTAAAAGGCAAGGCCTGTTTGAACCTCCGAACATGACCTAACGAGTTCATGCTAATGCATTTTGATCTTTGCAAACATAAAGAATAAATCAAAGGAAAACAAAACCCAGAGATTGTTGAAGGGAAAAGGAAGCCTTGTATTATATATACATAAAGTCATAACAAAGGCCAAACGACCTTGACAAAAGGTACAAAAGTACACAAGTACAAAATATAAAAAATGTACAAGGCACTTAAACGACCTGGTCTTCACTAGACCCACCTAGTCGCCAAGGTCTTCGGAGTCTCCTCCACCCTCGGATCCGCTCGAACCCTCGAAGTCTTCCTCGGGATAAGCCAACTTCTTGGCCTCGACTTCGAGCCCCTTAGCACTCACAATTTTGGCTGACAAGTAGAAACCTCGAGCATGGATCTCCTCGAGGGCCTCCCTTCAGGTTTGCCGCTTTGCATTCTCGACGATATCCTTCGTTCGATCCTGGGTCTCCTTGGCATCGGACTTATATTGGGCCACCATCTTGTCGGCATCAGCTTTAACCACTAAGATCACCGACTTGGCCGTTTTGAGCTCCTTGGAAAGATTTTCTCGATCAGAGATGGCCGCACTTAGCTGAGATTGGAGCTCATCGACCTTTTTGGCCTACACCTCGGTCTTTTCCTTTGCCGATCGAAGTTGGGTCTCAATCGAAGTCGGTTGCGCCCGAGCAGTCTCTTTTTCCAAATCCAGACGGTCCATCCTGCCTCTCCATTCATCAGTCTCGACCTTGACAACATCCATCTCAGCTCGAAGTTGGGTGATCCGGTTGATTTTCTATTGGACTTGCGGATTCTGTCGAATCTAGCTCGTCGTCACTAACCTCAAATATTTTTACCTGCTCGACCAAGTCGGCACGATCCTTCCGAGCCACCTCTAGATCAGCTCGGAGGCTTTTATCCTCCCCTTCACGTTGCTCGCTGAGAAGTTTCTAAGAATCTCTCTTCTTAGTGATCCCTAAGACCTCGACCTCAAGCTGGTTTAGCTCGTCCCGATATCGGACAAAAGTCTCAAGATGAAGCACCAAGGCTTGCATACACAAAGAAAAATGTTAGGATTATATACAAATTAGTCTATCAGCACCTCCAAGTCACCCAACTCGGTGACGTCTTCCGTGGCGGTAGAATCCACGCCATCAAAAAAGCTGCGGAAGGGGTCGTCCGCTCCGTGGGCCCCCTTGTTGGGATGTTCTTTCACCTTCTAAGTCTCGTTGTACATGGACTCAGTGAACGAAGGAAACTCGGTGATGTCTATCACACCAAGCGCTTCCTTCGGGGCGTTGCCCACATCCCGAGAAGCTTCGGCCACGGCTTCCTCGTCGGCCTCCCTAACTTAAGGCAGCTGGCCTCATATCTCTCTAGGTGCCCTTCAAGTCTTGATGACACTCGAGCCACTATATTGAAGGCTTCTTCTTCTTGTTCTTCTACGGATTCACCCCTTAACCGATAGAGTGAATCCGAAGATGGTGCTCAAACGCTCATTCTCTCTTTGGATTTGCGCACCAACCTTCTCCTTGGTTTCTTATTATCCGAGATCGGAGAACTCGGGGCCCTCTTTATTTTCTTCTCACCACCCTGTCTCGAGAAATAGGACTCGACCGGGAGGTTCTTGCCAATGGATGGAGTCCTCAGTGTGACATCCTTGGATAAACCTGCAAAAAGAAGTAAAACAAGTGAAAAGGAACCCAAGTATTATTTACTCATGAAAGGGATCTCACCATGGGAACGGGCCTCCCATCGACCTTTTGAAAGTTCACACCATGAGCTCTCGGAATAGGGCATTTGTAGTACGATGCCTTCGACCCACTCCTTGAGTAGAGGAATTGCATTCTGGACCTGAGCGACAACTGCACCACCATAGAACACCCATAAGAAGGAAGGAAAAAGTGATAAATCAAATTTTGGAAGCGAAAAAGTGATAAATCAAATTTTGGAAGCGAAATTATACTTACGTGACATATTCCACTTCTCAGGAAATGACATATGCTCAGCTGGAATCAAGTATGTGGTCCTCACTCGAACAAAATGACCTAACCAGCCTCGATCCTGATCTTCATCAATGCTCGAGAACATGGCTTTACTGGGCCAACGCGCGACCTTGATCAGCCCCTCGGTAGAGTCGGGTACTGTATAAACGCATAAGGTTATTGATGGTGAACGAGCATCCTTCGATCTTGCTCAAAAAGAAACAAAGAAGGATCATAATCCTCTAGAATGAAGGCTGAATTTGACCGAGGCATACCTCGTATCTCTTGCAAAAATCGATGATGACCGAATTTAAGGGGTCCAGTGTAAACACTTAAATATCCCTCGGCATGGATGGTGATGTCTTCGTCGGGTTCGGGAATCAATACATGCTTGTCGGCCCAATTGCAATCCTTTTTGGCCACATAGAGAATATCCTCAGTGATTGAGAGATGTACTTCGAGACCTCCTCGCACCAGCCTTGTACGGAAGAGGGATTTTCAACCTTAAAATCACCATTATCCGGGCACCCCCACCCCCGGATGAACATTTTCAAGGGAGGTTTCAGTACTGGTTCCTCGATAGCAGTATGCGAAACTGTCTCCTCGGTAGCCGACCATGAGGTAGAATTTTTGGGGAATAATTTTTGAAGTCTTCGCCATTTCTTTGAAAATAGAGGAAAAATGAGGGAAAATAGGAAGTTAAAGGAGTACACTTGATAGTTTGGGATGAAGACGAACAAAATTTCTTATATAAGATCTCAAAAAACAAGAATATAAGTGCCTGGAAGTATAAAAAATTCTTAGGTACGAGGGTAGAAGGCTTGGATGTAAAGTTTGAATGAACAAAGGAAGGGGTATTTATAGTTTTTCAGCGACGGTTCACATCCAGGAGTGGTCAACCGGCAACTGACAAGCATTTAATGCCATTAAGACTTGACTGGCAAGATGTTTTGTTTATTTTGTTGTTTTTGTCAAAGGATTTGGAAGTAAGAACCAAAAGCTTATGTCATTTCTCGTTGTCTGCTCTTCGAAAAACGAGGGGACTATTTGTATATGGTCAAAATTAAGCTCGCCTACGACAGGGCTGGTCAGGCTCGGAACTTGGCAATAAAGGGCTGAAGATCGACTCCAAGTCCCCCGGGGTCAGAACGCCTACCTTCGAGAATGTTGAGTTCGTGATCCCAGAGTCGACCATAACCCTGAGCGAGCTAGACGAAACATTGTTAGCATAACAAATAGAAGACCAAAATATCCGTGACCGGTCAGATATTACTGCGGAAATCTCAGCACGTATCAATAAGGAACCGACAATCACCAAATCAAGAGATTTTTTACCTTTTTAAAATCGTACCTAAATTAAGACTCCTCTACTATATAAAAAGGGTATGATAATTCATTTAGCACATTGTAACACACATTCCAAAGCAACATTATTATTCTCTTCAAACTCTTATTCCTGTGTGTCTTGATACCAATCGAAGTGTTTTTGGCTCGAGGGTGGCTAACCTTCTGTCACGACCCAAAATCCATTAAAGGTCGTGATGGAGCCTAACACCGCTGTCAGACAAGCCAACAAATATTGATTAACTTCATTACTCATTTTAGTATTTTTGAAATCATTTTAATACTGAAAAACCCAAAATCATCCCTAAAATTCGGTGTCACAAGTGCATGAGCATTAACTGGGAAGTATGATAAAATACAACTTATGTCTAGAATACAAAATTAGAGAGGAAAAATGTAAAATAACTCGGATGGAGACTCTGTGCGTGCTACGGACTCGTAACGTGGAATGCATCTCACTTAAGTCCCCGCAATAACCGCGACTCACGCCTATAAAGCCACTAGACATAAATACACATACAAAAAAATGTGCAGCAAGTGTAGAATGAGTACGTAAATCAACGTGTACCCAGTAAGTATCCAGTCTAATCTCGAAGAAGTAGTGACGAGGGGTCGACTCCGACACTACTATGGGCTAAAAATAAAATATCGATAATATAATTAAGCATGGATTGTATAGAACGACTGTAAACAATTCTTTTGTTAATAGGAAATTTCCAAATTCATTTTCATCATTTAGCCTTTTGTATCTCAGGCCAATGAAGCAATATCAATTATGATAAATTCCAAAGCAACCAATTAAATCATGCACAAATCATGAAGAGGTTGTACGACCCGATCCAACATAAATATTTAAACTATGCACTGCCAAGGGTCGAATGGAGCGAATCATAGATGCATCTATCTGCTACCGAAGCGTTCGGCCCACTCCACACACAAAAAGTACAACTAAAACAACTAATTCAAGATTTATTAAGGGGTAATTATTCAATGAAATACGAATTCTCGCTAACGGTCAAGAAAAAATGAAGTTAAACATTTTACAATTCCTTTATCAAGTTCCAATATGTCTTAAGCGATTAAATTAACAAGCACTACTACAAAAAGGGCCTTTGGCGGCAGTTATTTTGTGGTAATAAAGCAATTGCCGCTAATAGATTATTTAAGATGAAATATTAGCGACACATGACCATTAACCGGTAAAAAATATCCTTTTACCGACAATAAAATAAAATTTCCACTAAAAATTATTAATTAAAATCAATTTTTATTATTTTACCTTTCCCTCCACACCTGAAAATTTATAATCTTTCCCTTAAATTCTTTTGGACAACAATGAATTATTCCCCCCCAATTAGAAAATAATAGGAAAACATATTCCCTTCGTTGAACAGATAAAGAATCGCGCCCCAACCTTCATCGAACGATAACTCCTCTGCAAGCCTACATCGATCAGGTCTCGGCCGTCTTTTTCCAGAGATAAATCCTCTTTTTTCCCCAGGTATAACTTCTCTTCTTACCCAGAAAGTGCAATTTACAATTGATTTTGGATTGGTGCTGCTCGTTTATGCTCAATCTTCGTCGTCAGTATTCTCCCTTTCGTTCGTATCCAACTTCTCTTTTCGTGCAGGTCTTTCTTGTCTTTTTCGGTAAAAAAAATCTGCTTACCAGGTACAAATTTGTAATTTTTGATATCCAACTATTGCGCTTTGAGATTTGTGAGTATAGTTTTCAGCATATGCTAAGTTGTTTGTGATAACTGGCTGCTATTAAATTGATGTGCGATTGGTTGAGTTTAATCCTCCTCTATTCCTCTATTGTGTTATGAATTGGTTCCTCTATGTGTTTTCGAAGGCTACTGTTATTCTTGTGACTATTTCGATATTTTTCTAAGTATTGTCGATGCATATTGATGTTTTCATTGAATCTACCACTAGTCGAGATATGAATCCACTAGTCGACATATATATTGATATGCATTAGGTTGCATCCACTTAGCTGCCCAAAAGCTTTCTTTGTGAATTCGCGTAGAGAATTGGTTGGTGGTGAGAAGGTAAATAGATTGGAGACAGAGTGTTTCAGTAGTAATGTATATTCTGGTCTTGCTGATTGCTCCAAGTGCTTGAATAGTCTTTATTTGGTAAGCTGTAGCTATTTGCGTTCTTGACCGAGTGATACTGATACGGATGTTCAACCGGTGTAGTATCGACTCAATATTGTAGAGATTTTTATGGAAATAGTGGTTATGAAGGTAGATAAAACTATGAGAAAATAACCTGAATTGTCTTGCTATATGAGAATTTTGAATACTATGGTTGGATGCTTTCATTATATACGCCTTAATAAGTGGTCCTGGGTGAGGGGTGTAGGCGAGTTCTCCACAGGCTTTAGGATGTGTTCTCCTAAGTAATGAACAAGTGAGAATCATTTTCAGCAGGCTTTAAGGGTGAGTTAATGTTGTTTAAAATTGTTATGATTTGAAAATTGATGTACATACTCTTGATTTGCAGCACTTGTGGGATTTTAATATTCAATTAGTGATTCGTACTTCCTCTGCTGCAAATGTTCTAGTTTAGAGACTGTTGCCTCTTAAACATAGGAGAATAATTAGTTTTCCCATGGTTTCGTTAAATGGTCCTTAGTTTCTTATTTGGTTTTGAGGTAATATGATTATTGTCATCACACAACAAATTGCTTGGTGGTGTTTAAATATTGAAGGAATTAAATTGATAGCAATAGCAAATCATGCCTTTTCAGCAACTTAAGTTCCTTTCTTTTAATGTGGGCCAACTAATGCATTATGGGGTAAGTTGAAAATATTCCTGTAATTTATACAAGTTGATTTCTTGTATATAAATGCTGCCAAGAAGAATATAATATCATGTATCTGATGTGTTACATGTATTATGGGGTAAGTGGATCAGCAAATCATTTCCTGCAAGTGAGGCATTTGCAACAGTGTGTAACCTATTATGGAAACCTGAGATCAGTAAAGGAACAAGGGGAATAGATATCCTTTGTTGTATACCTATCATAATATTGTTCTATAAAGGTCATACGTTGCAGGTATTTCCTCATCCTCTATAAAGGTCAATTGTTCTTGCAGTCAAGGTAATTGTAGTAGGCACCCTGCACCAGAAAAAGAAAATAAATGAGCTTTGGTTCTAATCTCTTTTTGTGATTTCTTAAGGTGAATTCATATATTTATCCCTTCTTTTAAGCAATATTATGTGAGTAATGGACTATCATACTTTTATGTGAATTCTTAAGCATGGACTATTCTCGGTGCAGGACCGTAGGTTGGTAATGAAGAGCAAATTCATTTGTGAGGCTCTTGAAAATTTTGTTCTTCCTAAGATAGTTTGACAAACTTGAGACTACATATTTGAAATAGTTAAGTGTGAGGAGTACTTGTATTACACACAGTTATGGAGCATTAATATCAGATGTGAAAACAATAATGAAAAAAAGACAAATAATGCATCAGGTTGAGAGGATTTTCTCTTCTTCATGTTGGTTCACTCCTGCTATATACGAGGAACTGTTGTCCATATTAGCTTTAAGCCCCGATACAACTAACAAGTGATTGAAATCTTGGAATTTGAGAACTAATCCAACTTTCCAACCTTCTGTTTTATGAAGATGGAGCTTCCCGTCTCTCAGATGTACATGTAGCATATCAATTAGCAAAAAATATGACATATCTCCTGTTTGTCCTTCACGTCAAATTGTTAAATTGGTTGACGCTTTAAATGAAAGAACATAAATAGTGTAGATGCACTATACTGGACTTATTAATAAAACGTCAATAATGTAAAGATTAAGTTTGAGTTCGAATGTGTGTACACTCTGTTATTCTCTATCTTTCTTTATGAATATTCCCTGTCCCACTCTGTTAGCTAAAAGCTTTTTCTGAAGCTTAGGATTTCCAGTCCAAGCTTTCCATTGGACATAGTGTGAACAAAGCAAAGTTGTCTGTGAATCTATCTCTTTGTGATAGAAACCTACTTATCTGATAGAAAAATATATGGCCTTTGAATCAGGAAAGCTAGTTTCAGCTTAGGGAAGTGTTTTGTAGTGAGTGTAGAAGAAAAGCTCAAGCATTTTTCTTGTTATTGCTAGAAAAGTTGTGATCAACAATATCATACTAACAGGTAAACAAATCTCTCCCAGTACATTTGATATGTAATGTAGATCCAATTTTAGAATATGCATTAAACCAAATATAGTAATTAAGATATGATCAAAATGAATAATATATACTGACAACAAGAAAATTGAGGTTTATAGAAGAACTACAACTTCTTCTTAAGTGAAATCCTACCAAGTCTCGCATATAGTGTACATGTTTTTGCTGGTCTAAATTGGTATGATCATCTTTGTCTTACATTCATCTTATATTTAGTGTTTCGCTAGTAGGAGAAGGAGATTTTCTTGCTTATGTGTACATCTACCGTGCATCGCAAATCTTCCTAGTTGTGTTTAACTGATTGTTTGTGAAGTTTGTCAAACTTGTGATGCTGCTGCTACTTGCCTGCTCTTCTAAACAGAGTCAAAACACACAACAATAGACAAGTCTAATCCCTTCATACATAATCTTCCATCCTAATGCACCAAGTATTAGAGGTTAAAGTTCTTAGGTAATGTCTCTGGAAAGATGAAAATAGTATTTTGTAAACGTCTTTGTACACTCTTTTGCTTTCTTTCTCTAATGTTCAGTGATCCATGCTCATATTACTTCAGGTAGATATTAACTTATAGACACCTTCTTTGTCTAATTATTTTCGTATTATGAGCATATTAAAGTGACATGCTTCACTATTATCGCAGTTTCTCTTCCCAGTATTGCATGAGCATTGTGTGTTCTCTTTTAGTATATGGAACAATTGACTTATCTGATCATAATTTCAAGCAAGCTTTAACTAGTCTGGAATTGAGGATTATTATAATTGATCTATTGACATAGTGTATTATAATTTCAGGTCATATAGTCTGATGTTCGATAATTTAGCGGGTGAAAGATTTCAATATGACGAAGAGTTGGAGAAATTATTTGAAGATTGTTATTCATTAAGATTAGTTATATTACGACATTAGCTATTTACTTCAAACAATATAAGTTTATTTTTCAGGTACTGTGATATTAATATTTTGGACTAGTATTTCCTTTTGTTTGTTAAGATTTAACGAGATATACTATGGTTTTATGAATTAATATTAATAAGTTTTGTTATTTGCATTATTTTTTGGTCGAATGTAGTAGCTATTGTTAATGGTGGCTAAACTTACCGTTATAGCGTGTGACTTATAGGGCCAATTTTACAGGATATACCGACTTAACAATAAAAGGATAAATTAAGACGTTTATACAGGGATATTGTAGCAATTATATTGCTATTAAAAATGACTTTTAGCGGCAATTTAGTTGACTTTACTAGCCACTAAAATCGACGCTAAAGGGGCATACTAATATGTTTTAAGAAGAGATATTGTTGCCACTCTAATTGCCACAAAACAATTACCACTAAAGGTATGGACTTTTAGCGACAAATGTATTGAATTTAGCGGCTATAAAAATAGACGTTAAAGGGGCATTATTAGCCGTTTTTAGAATGGGTTTAGCATCCATAATAATTGCCGGAAAAAATTGCCGCTAAAGCAAATGAGTTTCAACGGCAATAAGTCATACCTTTTACCAGCTTTTGTCAGAAACGCCGCTAAAGGCTTTACCGACCCCAGCTTCAGCGGCTAAAGACCAATTTCCGATAAACGATATAGCGGCTATTATTATTGCCGCCAATGCAATTTTTTATTGCCGCTAAAGCCCCTTTTTATTGTAGTGAAGTAGGGTGCAAATATCGCAAGAATAACATGATTTGGGTCCTAGACTACCCGTACATAAGCATAATAGTAGCTACGCACAGACACTCGTCACCTTGTGTGTACGTAGCCCCCACAAATAGGAGTACATAATAATTTGATTCAGCTATGGGGTTAATTCCCTCTACAAGGTTAGAAAAGAGACATACCTCGTCTTAAAGCCCACTTTCTGGTCACAATTTCGCTCTAAAGCCCCAACTTGGTGCCATTAAATTCGAAACTAGTCAAACAACGTCCAAATAAATCAAAAAATATACTCCAATGCTTGAAATTTAACAATTTATAAAAATTCTCAACTTCACTCGAAAAGTTGGCAATGGGGCCCACGTCTCGGAACCCCAACGAAACTCACAAAATACAATAATCCATTCCGATACGAGTTAAACCATACCAATTTATCAAATTCCGATAACAACTTGGCCTCCGAGTCTTATATTTTCATTCTTGAAAAGTTTTGCAATTTTTTTGATTTCTTCCATATAAATTCAAACTAAATGATGAATATAACCATAGAATCATGAAGTATAACCACTTTCGGATATAGAACACTTACCCCAATCCTTATGGTGAAAATCACCTAAAAATCTCTTCAATCTGAGCTCCATAGATCCA
Source organism: Nicotiana undulata (assembly GCA_005239495.1). Lineage (NCBI taxonomy): Eukaryota > Viridiplantae > Streptophyta > Magnoliopsida > Solanales > Solanaceae > Nicotiana > Nicotiana undulata. Next base: position 21,929 of record ML269846.1, read on the forward strand.
AATATATTAAAAATGGCCGAAACCTAAAAATATAGCTTCTGTCCAGTTATTTACTCTTCGCGATCGCTGAAAATGCTTCGCGTTTGCAAAGCAAAACTTTTCTCAGCCCAAAATTTTCCGTTCGCGATCGCGGAAAAAGCTTCGCGATCGTGAAGAATAAGTGTCGAGGTCTTCCAAACAGCCTCTAGTTTAATCGTCTTAACTTTTTGTACAAAATTCCAAATTGAAAATGGTTTAACCTTTTGAAAACTAGACACCAAGGGTTACAACGTTCATGCTTTGTGCATCTCCCAAATCCTTATAGATTATGAGATACGATCTGCCAAAGTCAAACCCTGTGCACACAAATTTCTTCTTCGCGATTTTCAAACTCTTCCCAAATAGGCTGTAGTATACCAATCATAACCTTTGGTACACAACTCCAAATGACAAATGGTTTGATTTTATGAAAACTAGACACAAATAGCTACAACTTTTTTTTTGGGTCATCTCCAAATTCTTAATAGATTGCGAGATACAAGCTTCTAAAGTCGGGTCAGTGCAACGGAAACTTTCCTTTACGCGATCGCGAAATGGCTTCTGCGATCGCGAATCACTAGCCAATTTCTCCCATTTTACTCACCGCGATCGCGGCCAATTCCCTGCGATTGCATAGCACACTGCTGTAGCCAAAAATCAGCAGCTAAAAATGACTTAGAAATGGACCGAAACCACCCCGAAACACACCCGAAGCCCCTCGGGACACCGTCCAATCACACAAACCAGTCCCATAACATAACACGGACCTGCTCGAGGCTTCAAATCACATCAAACAACATCGAAATCATGAATCACACTCCAATTCGAGCTTCATGACTTTAGAACTTTGAATGTTCACATTCGATCCCGAAACCTATCAAATCACGCCCGATTGACCTCAAATTTTGCTCACAAGTCATATTCGACATTGCAGACCTACTCCAACTTCCGGAATCAAAATCCGACCCCGATATAAAAAAGTTCACTGCCATTCAAACTTTCCAAAAACCTTCGAATTCCAACTTTCGCCAAATGATTCCAAAATGACCTACGGACCTCTAAATCCACATCCAGACGCGCTCCTAAGACCAAAATCACGACACGAAGCTATTTAGAGGCTCGGAATCCCAAACGGACATCGATAACATTGAAATGCACTTCAACCCAAATTCATGAAATTCTTCCAAAGTATCAACTTTCCACAATAGGCGCCTAAGCGCTCCCGGGTCTTCCAAATCTCGATTCGTACAGATGCCCAAGTCCAAAATCATCATACGAACCTGTTGGAACCTTCAAATCCCGATTCCGAGGTCATTTACTCAAAAACCACATCTTAGTCAATTTTTCCAACTCAAATCTTCCGAAATGAGAATTTTCTTTCCAAATTAACTTTGAATTCCCCGAAATTCAATTCTGACCACACGTACAAGTCATAATACCTGAAGTGAAGCTGCTCATGGCCTCAAACCTCCAAACGACGCGCTAAATATCAAAATGACCGGTTGGGTCTTTACATTCTCTCCTACTTAAACATACGTTCGTCCTCGAACGTTCAAAGAATTGCTCCGGAATTTTCGGAAATCATTGGTCAACACCTCGTGCTACCACAACCTAGTTGAGAACATTAGCTTAATCCAGTCCGAAGATCCTCCCTTTTATTATGTCAAATAAGCCTCATAGCCAAATTCTAACATCCGTAATTCTCTACCAGGCCTGTTTCCAACATAAGAACACCGTATCAATCATTACGCGACGTACCAATACCTGATTGCATACCTTTACTAAATTCATACCATGCGCCGCATAATTCACATGACCATAATAGCATCCTCCGATATCAATAGTCGAAATACCACGAATCCAATGCCCACAACACACCTCATGACGCCTGTAAGTCCCGTTCCAACTCTTGCGGTACTGCCACGACGGAAAAGATATGCAGAAATTCATAACCACCGCTCGAATCAGCAAATCATTTAGTCTCTTCTACTGACAAGAACCGTTACCTCATTCTGAACCACACAACGATAATTGCTCTTTAATATACTTCGTATAAATCCGATTGCACTGATCCCAGGTCCAATAATCTCGTCTCACCCAGGGCAAGTCGTTCCTGCAATAAGCCACCACAAATACTACCAAAAGTCTTATATGATGCCACTCTGTGCCAACAAGCCACAAACTCGAATGTGATACATAAGGAAAACGAACTCTGGAAAGAACTACTCAACCCACGTAACTATTAAACAACCAAAAGGGTGTTATGAACCTTCATCAGAAGATGCGGCACAAAACACATATATATATATAGGGAACTGTGCTCAACATCACACTGTTGCGGCGTGAAACCCGATCCATATATGATACCTTGAGGTGTGCAACTCGATCCAACCACCGTGCCCATGTTGGCGTGCCACCTGATCCACACATAATAATATAGAGAAAACAAACCTCGGGTCGTAACGCTCAAACTCACAAAATGCCCGAATATCAACCATAAGTACGCCAAGTGCACAATATCATCCCCGGGAAAACAGATAGCGCCATACGTTACAAAATGCAAGCACGATTAAGGTGCGATGAATTACCTGCATCTCGAGAGCCATCCTACTCATATAACACCACAAAGCTACACAGGACCACCACACATGTACGAATAATCAAGCCGTCTCACGACCCACATGTCACAATAGAGTATTACATGAAGTAGTTGACGACAAAAATAACATCCAACGCCAGAATACTCCTCCATAAGGAATGCTATGCTGAATGAACACACCGAGGCTGGTGTAGAGTACACATCCACATTTGGACCCATCAACGGACCTCAAACCGATTATGATCATACCATGCTTGGCAAATACCCTCTGAAGGATCCACAATGGACCTTTTTCCCATGACACACAAGAACAACCGTCGAATGCGAAACAAACTTCCACAATTCACAACCAACTGAATATAGCGCATTTCAGGACTAAACTCTCACATTAGTGATAGTACCAAATCTCCATACTTGGTTTCAATCTTTAATCAATCAAGTGACTACATGTCACACTTATACAATCTTCCCGTGGGATACACTCCCACGACCTTCCGCACCAGGTAACATGTCTGCACCTCCATACCACTGACCATACTAATGTTGTAAAGTAAATCAAGAAGCCGCAAATCAGTACACAAAGCCCCTTACACAGGACACCAATCTCAGGTGACGCTAAAGACAATACCAGCTTACTCTAAACATTTGAATCCTTTCCTGCTCATCCGAGCTCGTGACATTCTTGTCAACACCAAACTGCAACCTTGATCCTCAACTTTCAAATTTCATGTCGCTCACCGTATCTATCCTACTAATGCGTGAGAGCACAAGAATGCAACTCACCTTAGCCCCCGCAATAACTGCGCCTCTACGCCCATGAAGCCACTAGACATAAATGCACATGCACAAAAATGTGCAGCAAGTGTAGAATGATTACGTAAATCAATGCGTATCCAGTCTAACCTCGAAAAAGTAGTAACGAGGGGTCTACTCTGACACTACTATGGGATAACAATAAAATATCGATAATATAACTAAGAATGGATTGTATATAACGATTGTAAACTCAATAACATGAAGTAAGAAAAAAACTCTTTTGTTAGTAGGAAATTTCCAAATTCATTTTCATCATTTAACATTTTTGTATCTCAGGCCAATGAAGCAATATCAATTATTATAAATTTCAAAGCAACCAATTCAATCATGCGCAAATCATGCCGAGGTCGTTCGACCCGATCCAACATAAATATTTTAATTATACACTACCGAGGGTCGAACGACGCGAACCATAAATACATTTATCCGCTACTGAGGCGTTCGGCCCGCTCCACAAAAAAATAATACATTTAAAACAACCAATTCAAGATTTATTAAGAGGCAATTATTCAAGAAAATATCAATTCTCGCTAACGGTCAAGAAAAAATAAAGTTAAACCTTTTACAATTCCTTTATCAAGTTCCAATACGTCTTAAGCAATTAAATTAACAAGTAGGGTGCAAACATCGCAAGAATAACATGATTTGGGTATTAGATTACCCGTACATAAGCATAATAATAGCTATGCATGGACTCTCGTCACCTCATGCGCCCCCACGAATAGGAGTACATAATAATTTGATTCACCTATGGGGTTAATTCCCTATTACAAGGTTAGAAAAGAGACTTACTTCGTCTTAAAGCCCACTTCCGGTCACAATTTCGCTCTAAAGCCCCAACTTGGTGTCGTTCAATTTGAAACTAGTCAAACGACGTGCAAATAAATCAAAAAATATACTCCAATGCTAGAAATTTAACAATTTATAAAAATTCTCAACTCCACTCGAAAAGTTGGCAGTGGGGACCACGTTTCGGAACCCCGACGAAACTCACAAGATACAACAATCCATTCCGATACGAGTTCAACCATACCAATTTTATCAAATTCTGATAACAACTTGACCTCCAAATCTTAAATTTTCATTCTTGAAATGTTTTGCAATTTTTTTGATTTATTCTATATAAATTCAAAATAAATGATGAATATAACCATAGAATCATGAAGTATAACCACTTTCGGATATAGAACACTTACCCCAATCCTTATGGTGAAAATCGCCTAAGAATCGCTTCAATCCGAGCTCCATAGCTCCAAATATGTTAAAAATGGCCGGAACCTCAAAATATAGCTTCTGTCCTGTTATTTACTCTTCGCGATCGTGGAAAATGCTTCACGTTTACGAAACACAACTTTTCTCAGCCCAAAATTTGTCCTTAGCGATCGCGGAACTAGCTTCGCGATTGCGAAGAACAAGTGCCGAGGTCTTCCAGACTACCTCTAGTCTAATGGTTTTAACTAACAAAACTCCAAATTGTAAATGGTTTAACTTTTTGAAAGCTAGACACCAAAGTTTACAACATTCATGCTTTGTGCACCTCCCAGTTCCTTATAGATTATGAGATATGATCTGCCAAAGTCAGCCCTGTGCACAAAAATTTCTTCTTCGCGATTTCCAAATTTTTGCCAAATAGGCTGTACTATACCAATCATAACCTTTGGTACACAACTCCAATTGACAAATGGTTTAATTTTATTAAAACTAGATACAAAAAGATACAACTTTTATTTTTGGATCATCTCCAAATTCCTTATAGATTGCGAGATACAAGCTTCCAAAGTCGGGTTAGTGCAACAGAAACTTTACTCTACGCGATCGCGAAATGGCTTCTGCGATCGCAAATCATAGGCCAATTTCTCACATGTTACTACCGTGATCGCGGCCAATTCCCTGCGATTGCATAGCACACTGTTGTAGCAAAAAACCAACAGCTAAAAATGGCCTAGAAACGGACCGAAACCATCCTGAAACACACCCGAGGCCCCCGGGACCTCGTCCAATCACACAAACCAGTCCCATAACATAACACGGACCTTCTCGAGGCCTCAAATCACATCAAATAACATCGAAAATATGAATCGCATCCCAATTCGAGCGTAATGACTTTAGAACTTCGAACTTCCACACTCGATGTCGAAACCTATCAAATCACGTTCGATAGACCTAAAATTTTGCTCACAAGTCACATTCAACATTGCAGATCTACTCCAACTTCCGGAATCAAAATATGACCCCGATATCAAAAAGTCTACTCCCGGTCTAACTTCCCAAAAATCTTCAAATTCCAACTTTCGCCAAATGATCCCAAAATGACCTACGGACCTCCAAATCCACATCCGGACGCGCTCCTAAGACCAAAATCACCATATGAAGCTATTCACATGTTCGGAATCCCAAATGGACATCGATAACATTGAAATGCACTTCAACCCAAATTCTTGAAATTCTTCAAAAGTATCAACTTCCCAAATATTCGCGAAAGCGCTCCCGGGTTTTCCAAAACTCGATCCGAACATACGCCAAGTTCAAAATCATCATACGAACCTGTTGGAACCTTCAAATCATGGTTCCGAGGTCGTTTATTCAAAAACCACACCTTAGTCAATTTTTCCAACTTAAATCTTCCGAAATGAGAATTTTCTTTCCAAATTAACTCCGAACTCACCGAAATTCAATTGCGACCACACGTACAAGTCATAATACCTGAAGTGAAGATGCTCATGACCTCAAACTGCCGAACGACGCGCTAGAGCTCAAAACGTCCGGTCGGGTCGTTACACCTTCCAAGGCTGAAATATTCCAATTCGTGTGCTTTGCATTTACTTTATCGTTACTTATTTCAATTGCAATTTACTTTATCATTTATGTCAAGTTAATCCATGTATCCTTAAAACCAACCTTCTTCTTTACCATTTTCCAGGTTATCACTTTACATCTACTTGAAGCCATACCCAACCATTATAATCCTACCTTGATCATTAAAATACTATTACAAGTTGATTTTCGTGTACCTGAATTTATTTTAATATTAGGAGATCAATGCGGAGCTCTAGCATCGCTATTGGTGATTTAAGAAAGATTAACAATAGAGTTGTGTAGATGGTGTTTCGACAGAAGTGAGAGTTCATTGTTGGAGACTTTGAGTTTTATCTGGTCCGATTTGAGGCTTGAGGGTAGTTTACGGGGATAGAGACTAATTTGTTGGAGGTTTTGAGTGTTGAAAAAACTTGTACAATAATAACCATATTCTTCAAAGTTTAGGGGCAAATTTGAACTATTCAGCATAGTTCAATGACAAATTTAATCCATAGCTCATTGTTAAAAAGGCCCACACAAAGGAAAATCACTTTCATTAGTTTGTTGAGTGAGAAACACATATCGGTGAAGAAAAGAAAACTGAGTTCAAATTTGGAGCACATGACGTAAGCCAAAGATTCTGATCTGGAAATGAATCTAAAAACTAGATTCTGGTGAAATCGAATACTCTTCTTAGTAGGAAAAAATCATTTAAAACTAGAATCAAGAGAAAGCAATAGAACCGATATAAGCAAGGGTAAATTCAGCCTTTTTGATAACGGGAAAGGTGATATGACCACAAATAGGGGTATCAAACGAGCGGGTCGGGTCAGGTCGGGTTATATATGATTCGGGTCGCAAATGGATTATGAAAAAACGGATAAATTATCCGATCGTTCCATATTTAATACAGATAAAAAATGGATTAACCGGTGAATAATATGAGTAACCGTATTATCCATGGCTTTTTGCATATGATCAATTTTGGGAGAATTCTCAGTCTCCCTAACTTGAGGAACCCCCTTTGAGAAAATGCTTTGCAAATGTAAAAGTTAAACCCATTGATTATCAATTTTCTAAATGTATAATATGGTTCTTATCCATATTTGACATGTTTTTAAAAAATTCATTATCCAATCTATTTTTTTAGTGAATAATTATTTTCTTTTAACCATTTTGTCACCTCTAATCACAAATAATAATGAAGGGCAAATTTGGATAATTTCCTAAAGTTTAAGGGCAGATACGACCATTTAATGTAGGAAAAATAAAGAAAATGAAAACAATAGAAGGAAAATAAAAAAGTAGAAGGAAAAATGAGACAGGAGAGAGAGAAGAAGCAGCAAAAATTTATTGGGAAAATTTGAGAGAGAGGGGAGGGAGGGTGATCAATTTGCGTGCCGGAGAAAATGGAGGTAATAGAGGTAGAAGACAGTGGTGGGTACAGTCTAAAACCAAATCGTTTAGCGAGCGAAGACATACTGTTCTGCATAGATGTGGACAGTGAATCACTGGTGGAAATGAAAGTTTCAACTACAGCGGGTGGGCGACCCTATACGAGGTTGGACGCTATGAAGCAAGCCATCATTCTCTTCATCAATGCCAAACTCACTATCAACCCTGATCATCGCTTTGCTTTTGCTGGTCTTGCCAAATCCGCTTTCCTGGTACTTCCCTAATTTCCTTTCCAATTTCACTATATTATTCCTGCTTGATAATTGGAATGAAACGGATCCAAACTAGTTCAGGATTGAGGTTAGATTATTTTTGTTGTGGTTGTTGTTTGGTGTTTAAGTATTTGGGTACTAAAGAAAATTTGGTTCGAATACTTGGAGAGGAGACTTTTATTAGTTACTGGAACTTTTGGGTAACATTTTTCCTTTTTATTTGGGGGGAGAGAGCATTAAACATTTATACCATGTTAACTGCGGATGTGTGTGTATGGGTTCTTGAGCTTGTGAATATATACCATGTTCCTGAAACGGAATAATAGACATCTCTTTTCATGAAAAATAGTAACTGTTTGTGTGCATTTGAGAGGACTTAGAAGGAAAGAAGAATTGCCCCAACTCTATAGTTAGTGGTGGAAAAAATAAGAGACACAAATGCTGCAAAAACCATTTATTTTAGCTTGAATTTTGAATTTGCTTTCCTTAGATATGGTGATAGTATGAAATCAGTAACTTGAAAAAAGGAGGCCTCTTGTTTCCTGTGAGATGGAATTTAAATAACTTTAGGCTAGATGGTGCATTGATTTTATCTCCATTTGCAAGGAATAGCAAGAGAGAAATCAATCCAACACTGTGATTGTTGGGGAGATCGGCATCTTATCCTGATTTCCTGAGCACAGTTGATTTTCGAAGCAATATCTCTGGATCAAGAGCTGGATGCTTACCTAGCTCAGCAGATTCATTGTTCATGTGGTAGCGTAGTGCAACTGAATAAGGGAAACCTTTCTATTAGTAAAGTAACGGGGAAACCTCCAAAAAGAAAAAGGCCTCAGCTGGTGTGCAGCAATGCATTTTTGGCTCCCCTTTACTACTAAGGGGTCCCATGGTTCCTATGCCATTGTTTCCCGGTCCTTCTCTTTTAGCTCCGACTCAAAGAAATAACTTCTAGTTAGTTTAGCGGATAGGATGGCTGCACTCCAGTTTACACCAAGTGAGGTGTAGCAGTAGGTGGGAAAGTAAAATAACGGTGAATTAGCTGCTGGACTTGCTTTGTTTGCTCGAGAAATAAATTAACAAAGGAATTAGAGGTGGAAAACGGGCAATTCATTCATAATTAATATTTTTAACCCCACTAGACTTGTATGAAAATGAGGAGTCAGCGTTATTTACTTCCCTCCTGATTCAACAAAATATAGATAAGGTTATGTACTGTCACCACAGGAAGTAAATCAATGACTCCCTGATAGCATTCATGATAGTGGAAGAATTCTAGAATTTTGCAATTAACTCTATTCAATAATCTAAAGAGAATATGCATATTCAAAATAAAGATTTGTGTTGGTTGAAATTAACATAATAAACGATATATGAAACTGATTACAGTAATACTATTCAAACAACAAAAAAAGGGAAACTGAACCTGAATACCCTACAATCTTGCAATGCATGTATCAAAATGAAGAACCTTGGAATTAGAATAAAAAGTCAATCAAGTTTATCAAAGAGTCAAGAAATCTTAATAAGGAATCAAATTACCTTGTTTAGATCACTACTTCCTTAAATAAAAAAAAAGATCTTCTGAAGTCCAAGAGTTCAACAAAGAACAAAAGATAGGGCTTTTTCCTCTCTCAGTTACCATCAAAGTGTCAGCCAATTTAATGAAAATACGAGTCTAAGGATCTGTTTATACTGGGGTCGAAAATTAGACAATTGACAAAAACCAAACAAAAACACTTGCTGGAACATAGTCCAGTCCGTCGCGTGGCTTTCAGTTTCTGGGCCACTTGTTCTGACGCGTGGCTTTCAGTTTCTGGGCAACTTGTTCTGACGTTAGATTTCAGTGCAAGGCACTAGGCTCAACTCTTGAGCCTGAACTGTGTTTCTAGCAGCTCGTTGGGTCCAAATTGCCTCCATATGCTCTTTCAATGATCTCACAAGCACATTGAAGTATCTATGAGATATTTTCAAGTTTTTTTAGCTCACCTTAAGTAAGAAGTACTTAATTTTAACGGAAAAGGTCCATATATGCCCGTGAACTATGCGAATTAGGACAGATATGCCCGTCGTTAATAGTTTGACACAGATATGCCCAATCCGTCCAATACTTGCTCATTCATGCCCTTAGTTTAACGGAACCACTATTTTGTCTTTTTAAAATAATTACTAACCGAACACAAACCAAAATCTGCTGACCCGATTCGTTAGGACGCGACCCACCCTTATTTCAAAGATATTTATTGATATATTATTTTCGTTTGATTGAGAAATTGTGTGATAATCATATTTATTATTTGAGTAATTTGATAATCGATTTTTTTGTTATACATCATTTTGGGAATTAATCCTACTAAAAGTAGTAATTCATATTTATTTTATTTTAATAATATAATATTCGAATTAGTTTGTGCTTTCTTCAATCATTTTACCATCTATTTTTATTTTTCTCACAATCTATTTTTATTTTTTACCAATACAAATACAAATAACTCCATGTGCACTATAACTTAACCTAATGAATCCGTTTTTTCGTTTAGATAAGTGAACATTATATGATTGATTATTAATTTATTGGATTATTTTCTGCATTACAAATTTGTTATGAAATAAGTAATAAATTTTTAAAACAAAGGTGCTTCTTTTCCATTTTTATTAACTAATTATTTCATAACAAGCACCATTGAAAAAAATAAAATAGATGGTAAAATGATTGAAGAAAGCACACACTAATTCGAATATTATATTATTAAAATAATAAATAAATATCAATTACTACTTTTAGTGGATTATTTCCCGCAATGATGTATAACAAAAAAATATATCGATTATCAAACTCAAATAAATAAATATGATTATCACACAATTATTCAATAAAAAAAAATATTAAAAAATATCTTTGAAATAAGGGTGGGTCGGGTCCTAACGGATCGGGCAACAGATTTTGGTTGGGTCTGGTTATTAATTATTTAAGAAAGACAAAATAATGGTTCCGTTAAACTAAGGACATGAATGAGCAAGTATTTGACGGATTGGGCATATCTGTGCCAAACTATTAACGACGGGCATATCTGTCCTAATTCGCATAGTTCACTGGCATATATGACCCTTTTCCGTAATTTTAATTTGTAGATCTGCTAGCTTCTCTTGAAGTTCCTTAGCATGTGACCATGTCATAGGGTGCTGGGTTGACTTCTTAGCAGCTATGCCACGTGAGCAGCTCTCCAGGCACTATCACTCGCTACCTTGGCCTTCTAGTTGCTCTATTTCCCTAGGTTATTTATCCCTAAGTCACGGGTTCGAGCCGTGGAAACAACCTCTTGCAGAAATGTAGGGTAAGGCTGCGTACGATCGATCCTTGTGGTCTGGCGCGCATAGCGGGAGCTTAGTGCACCGGGCTGCCCTTTTAGGCTATTTGACTTTAATTCATCTAAACCTCAAACTAATGTAAAGAGTTCCGTTAACGTGTTCAGTAAATGCTAGTAATTGATCCTATTGCTCATAACATTTGTCATTTTCTGGTTATTAGTTGGGATTATAGAAATCTTTCCAAAGCGTTAAGTTTGATAGATCGGAATAGGAATGTTGACAAGTTTTCTCAGGAACTTGCTATGCAATTATTGTTTTTTAATAGTTTTGTTGAGGTGCGGGCCTCGTATACAAAATTGCAAATATTGAGAATGTTCATTGAGATGGGCACGTGAACCCATGGTCTCTCCGCCAAACTAGGTATTTTATGTACATATATATATATATATATATTTTTTTTTTGATAGCCCTGGGTGTCCGAGTCTCTTAGAGCCCCGACTAATCCCAGGGGTGCACAGGCCCTCGGCAAGGAGTTTCCCGCAAGTGCACCACGGTTAAATAAGGTTTTACCCAGTCCGATGGCCCTCAGAAATTGTTTGCACCCAGTGGGTTTCGAACTTGAGACCTTGAAAGGGAGCAAACCCCAAGGCTCAAGTCAATTGCCACCAGGCCAACCCCTGAGGGTTTTTATGTACATATATTTTAGAATTGATTTTATATTACATACCGGAACCCATGCTCTAAAAAGCTAAATGGTGCACTTGGTTGAATGTCAAGTTATCTACCTAGAGGAGTAGGAATCAATTCCCACTTAATATTTTTATTTTTCCCTTTTTTACATGCACCCATGTTATAAAAATTCTAGATCTGCCTCTGCTTTCACCAGTACTTTACCGGATAACTCATCCACCCACGGAGTATCACCTAACATTTTTTAATCTTCTTGGAGCTATGTCTTGCATGATTTCACCCACTTCTTTGACCCCTAGGTCACACGTGGGTACATATAAACAAACATATCTTTGCATGTAAGTGTAACTTTTGCTTAAGCCTCGTGAATGCATCATTTGGGACACTATGTCCTCAGTCATCCTTATTAACGATATGTAAATCTTTGTAGTATGTGGCTCCTTATCAAAACTGATCACACGTATAATTTCAGGGAAAAATTTATAAGGAAATGACTTAAGTAAGGCAACAACAACAACAAACCCAATATGTTCCCAACAGGTGTGGTCTGGGGAGGATAGTCTGTACGTAGACCTTACCTCTACCTAATGCAGGTAGAGAGGCTGTTTCCAATAGACCCTCGGCTCGGAAAGGCTGAGAAGAAGAAGAAGAAGAAAAGCAAGAAAGGAAGAGAGAAGAAAAAGAGGGAGATAAAGGATAAGTAGTACCAAATAATAGCAACAGGGAATACAATACGTGAGGCGAACAAAACCACATAACACAATAAAAATCTAAAAATATGAAGGGACATCGTGCTACTAAGACTATCAGTGAGAAACTAAAAAACTACCTACTAACCTTCTACCCCAATCCTCGACTCCACACTCTCCTATCAAGGGTCATATCCTCAGTGAGCTAAAGCGGCGCCATGTCCTATCTAATCACCTTTCCCCAGTACTTCTTAGGGCTACCTCGATTTCTTCTCAAACTCGCCATGGCCAATCTCTCACACCTTCTAACAGGAGCATCAATGCTTCTCCTCTTAACATGTCCGAACCATCTCAGCCTCGACTCCCGCATCTTGTCATCCATGGAGGCCACTCTGTCCCGGATAGCTTCATTTTTAATCTTATCTCTCATGGTACACCCATACATCCATCTCAACATCCTCATCTCTGCTACTTTCATCTTCTGCACGAGGGAGTTCTTGACTGACCAACACTCAGCCCCATACAACATGGTCGGTCGAACCACCACTCTATAAAACTTACCCTTAAGTCTTGACGGCACATTCTTATCACATAAAACACCGGAAGCGAGCCTCCATTTCATCCATCCCGCTCCGATGCGATGTGCGACATCTTCGTCAATCTCCCCGTTACCTTGGATAATAGACCCGAGATACTCAAAACTAGCTCTCTTGGGGATAAATTGAGCATCAAGCTTTACCTCTACGTCTGCTTCATGGGTCCCGTTACTGAATTTGCACTCCAAGTATTCTGTTTTAGTTCTGCTCAACAAATAGCTTAAGAAGGCACGAGTAGGAATAGTGATAATAGAAGCAAAACCTGATAGAAATGCTTATTGTTTTGTTTCCAGTTTGCTTATGTGTCCACTGATTTTCCTTTGCTTTTCTTTTACGGGTAGTTTGATGCTGACAGAACAGAACACTCAGTTTTACCTATTCCTTTTGTGCCTTTGATTTTTCTAGAGTCAAATTAACCAATTGTGGATTGAAACTGGAGATTTTTCTCATTTTCATAGATAATGATGATGTGCACTTCAAAATGTGTCAAACAGCCATTGAGACTCTAAAAAACTTACTGTGTCACATAAAGGGCTTGACAGATCTACTTCATATTTTTGAAATTTAAATAGTTGACTTCAATACTATCTGATACTATGTCAATCAGTCAATTAACTATGCACAATCCAAATCCAGCTGGCGTATGCTATTTGTATCCTTTGTATTTATTCCACTCCACTATTTTAAAAGGCGGAGGCGGGAGGCCGATCGTGTTAAGGCGTAAACCCCGAGATATGAAGCGTAAGCCCCATGGATCTTTAAATTTATTAATTTATAAATTAATAAAATAGCAAAATAATCACAAAACATATATAAAGTACATTCAAATTTTAAAAAATTTAAAAACTTTAAAACTCACAAAAATTTAATATCTAGCATTATTATATAATATAAACAATGCAATAGTGTTAAATTTAGTATAAGATAAAATTAAACTATGACGTCTTAGTTTTCAAACGATTTTACAATATTTTAAAAATATTATTAAATTATACAGTTTACCTCTCTAAAAGTTAATAATCAATAAACTCATCAATAATGTAATTTAAAATATTAGTCCTCACGAGTAAATATAAAATTACTTTCAAATAGCAAAATTACAAAAGTTTTATAATTTTGAGAGACATTGAACTAAAATATGAATGCCTGTAGTAAGTGAAAATGTAAATTTTGGCTATTCAAATGATATTCAATCTCCGATATTCCCAATTAGTATACTATGACTCATTATTTTGAGTAATTCTCAATCTTTATATTTCTTTAGATGAATAAAACTTGAATCATTTAGTTGGTAAAGAAATTTGAGTGTCAACGATGCTAATTAGGGAATTTGATGCATGCTTTGCGCTGCGAACTATTAGGCAGGGGCGGATCAAGCGCACACGGGCCTAACGCCAAAATTTAATATGATGTCTAAATTTTTAAAAGAAAGTTATAAGATATGTTTTTTTTGAAGTCTATTCGCTTAACTTTTTGAGATATAAAGTTGTTAATAATTCTTCTATAATCAATTTTCTCTAATAATTCTTGCTCGATTGATAATATAGGCAACATATCTAATCTTTCTTGAGATATTGTTGATTTTAGATAAGATTTACAAAGCAATAGAATTATAGAACTATTGGAAGCTTGAAAGTATTTCTGGACACTTGAACTAGTGAAATCTTGTAGAAAGAAGGTGAATAATGAAATCTTGGAGAAAGAAGTGAGTAAGAATATCAAAGAGAAACACAAAAAATATGTAGGGTTTTCTGAAATATGAAGAGATTGGGAAAAAAAGAAAGATTGACTTGGACAAATTAAGGAAGAAAGAGCAAATTTTTTAATGAAGGAGTTAAAAATGAAAAACTAAAAGTTATGAAAACTATTCATCTACATATTTTTAAGTAAGTCAAAGTAATATTTTATTTATATATCTAAAATGTTTTGTTTCCTCAACACTAGAAACTCTAGTTTTGTATTAAAATTACTAAATGTTATTTTTTAAATACCTATGAACCTATTATTTTTAAAAAAATGGGGTCCCCTAAATTTGGGGGCCTAAGGCACACGCCTTACTCCACATAAGGTTGGAGCCGGCCCTGCTATTAGGTGAGTCTCGAGCAAAGAGCGTTTGGCATGTTTCGGCACACTGTCGGGGGCGTAAGTCTCGAGTACTATTAAGCCTCACACGTGAGCCTCGAGGCATTTTCATGGTGCCCCAAGGCAAGCCCCAAGGCGAGTCCCAAAAAAGCCTTTTAAAACATTGTTCCACTCTACTTATTCAATATTGAATTCATCAAAGTTAGGCTAATTCTACGCTGACCGTAACTTATTGCATCCCTCCCCATTTATTCGGGCTAGGCGTTGGCCATGCTTTGCACTTTACTGGGTTAATACTTATGATCTGAGGCGGATTCGGGATATGAACTTTATGGGTTCGGGATAACTCAGATCGTTTGAGTTATTGGGTTTGAAATTTGATATTTATACATATTTAGTAGATTTCGTAAAACATATATAGGAGTTAGTGGGTTCAGCCCAACCTGTAGCCTTAGTTTTACATCCGACTCTCTGCTTTTGATACTTCAAAAAGGAATCTCTCCTAATAACCTTATCCTGCATGTTGAGTGTTCCTTTACAGTCAACTGTGTGTGCTTGATATTATCAAGATGAGAAATGAAGTAGTGGTTGATATTTTGCTGCTAAATATGTTGTTGGGTTTGATTAGAATCTTGAAACTTAGAAATATTTGTTTGTTGGGAATATTACCAGTTAAGTGGCAGGTATACTTGCTTCCTACTAAGGGATTAGATATGATGAGCATTGTCCAAGATTGTGCTGAACGCTAGAATTTTGTGTTTGTGCATTTCACTGAAAAATGTCAAGTCTCCTATTTTGGCATAGTTTTTCAAAAAGCATTGGGAGTTTGGCGAATTGGTAGAACGAAGAGCTTACTTGGTTGTTTTACATAGAGCAAATTCAAGTCAATTTTTTTTTTCCGCTTCACTTAGTTGTCCTTTCACCACCATATCTCCTTCATGATCCTTCTATCAAGTAGTTGCTATATATGATCACAACTTATTGGAACTAAATGATCTCCCAAATTTTCTACTTGTGAAGCTCCAGAAAGAGTTCAGCAGTGACATTGAGATGGCCAATTCTGCTCTTCGGGGTCTCACAGTAAATTCATCTTGTGGCCACGCTGACCTTACTCAACTATTTCGGCTCGCTGCCCATGAAGCAAAGAAATCACGTGCTCAAAATCGGATACTACGGGTGGTAAGTTTTTCCATGTTATAACACAAATGTTTTGTTGCCTTTCATTTTCTCTGTTGGGTAACCAGTTTCATGTTAAACCACAAATGTATTTACTAGGCTCCCATTTTTTCACTGTAATATATCCCTGATAGTGACTTTGAATGGTTAAAATGTCAACTGAGTTTTTGCTTTACAGTCTCTTCTTGAATTTCTGCTGGTGCATGCTTAACTGGGGCTATGCTATACATGAGACTACCTTAAAAGAGAGCAGTTTCTTTGGAGCCACACACTCGCTCTATGCTTCTCCTTTTATAAAAACCACATTTCAAAACTTAATATGTAGCTGGCAGCCTGGCACATACACCTTCGTCAAATATCATCAAATTCATGCATGGCACAGACAGTAAACTGCTTGATTGTAACGCTGTAGCGATATATCACCTGAATGCAATTTTTCATCTAGCTATTCTCTAGCTTATTTTCTGTCAAGTAACCTTATATATATATATATATATATATATATATATTTTCCTGTGTGTAGGTGGGGCAAAAAGTTCCAAATCAGCCTGTCTTATAGCCACTAATTTGTCCATTTTATTCATCAACTCCAGTCACTGTTTTCTACCAAAACATTCTTCTATATGAAACAACTAGAGGTGGCAAAATGGTTTAAAAAAAATAGTTATCCACGCATATTATCCATAAAAAAATGGGTTGGATAATGAACCATTTAAAAACGGGTCGAATATGGATAAAGAACCATATTATCCACTTAGAAAATGGTTAACCAAATGGATAACCAATGGATAACTAATGTGTTTAACTTTTACATTTGTAAAGCCTCAAATTGGAGTTCCTCAAGTTTGGAAGATAAGGAATTCTCTCATAAGTGATCATATTTAAGAAGCCATGGATAATATGTATATCCATATTATCCGCCGGATAAACCCGTTTTTATCCGTTTCAAATACGGGTCGGATAATTTATCCGTTTTGACTCGCTCATAGCCGACCCGACCCACCTGTTTGCCACCTCAAACAACTCTAGCAGTGAACATCTTATTGCTTCTGGGTTGTTGACGAGTCAAGAGCGACAGGCTGCTGATATTTCTGGGATTTATTGGAATCTGGAGTCAAAAGGTAAAACCAAAGAAAAAGAGAAGTAGAGAACCATAGAAAAGGAAAAACATCCCGGTTTGTAAGCTTATCCATCAAATCGTAAGTCAAGGTTGATGACATGGAATTTTCTTCTCTTCGGCTCAACCTTTGGGATGAGCAATAATGTGGTACTTCACAAAGCAAAGAGAAAGGGGAGAGTTTAGTTCTGAAATGTGTTGAAAGCTGGAATCATGCATAAAATTAAAAACTGAGAAATAGAGAACCCTCCGGAGTCCAGTATATATAGCTTTAGCAGGCTGTTTTTCAACCTTGGCTTGATAGATCATTGTGTGCTCAGAAATCTGTTTAGATTCTGATTGATGGAGAGACAGGCAAAGGCTAGGACAATACAGTAGTTTTGCTTATGAAATGGCACTCTTGGTGGACCTGTCCCTTTCCTGGACAGCAGATGTAAGGATGTGAGATGTTCTATAGAGTTATCTGGGCCACTTCACTTTATACATGCCAGTTCTCGACATTGTTTTACTGGTCATCTGCTTAATTATTAAGTAGTAGGGGTGTCAAATATGCGTGTTGGGCCGAATTTGGCTACTTAAAACAGGTTAAGTCACTGCACGAGTCATGACCCCCC